>CM030869.1:5338524-5563524 GCA_018105865.1 Metaphire vulgaris
TGGGGGGGGGAAGATTCCCCCTTCCCCCTACAAATCGCCAGCCCTGGTTGCTTGTAAAGAGACCAGTAAAGAACTTTAATCCATTATCTCTTCCTCAATGGATAGGGACACAAATCAATGGACATTTATGTACATTACCCATTTGACCAGGACCTAAATGTCCAGGGACATTAAAAAATGGCCTTAAAAGGCCAGACCTATTTGTCCAGACCTATTCAGCGTGACCCATTTGTGAATAGCACGACCCATTTGTAATGTACCAACGGTTGCAAGTGATAGATGTTGAAGAGGATTGAGTAAAACAAACTGACAATAATGGAACAAGAGAGACATTCTGTGCACAGTGATATATGTCCTGCCTACTTTGTGCACATTTCCCTTTATACTTGGTGGGTTGGCACACATTGTCTAAACTCACAGGTCCTTGCTAGTTGCCATAACTCCATCACAATCACTGGAAAGTTTTATAAATCAGCAAATCTATCAATATTTGTCCACAAACAGCTTACTTGTGACTACTCCATCAAACAGTTCTCATATAACAGATGAAAATTTTGCAATACAGATGGGAAAATCTCCTATTAAGTATTCTGATGCAGGAGGGAAGAAGATTTCAAACTTAAAATACACAGACGATATCATACTATTCGGTGGCTCAAACAAAGAATTACAAGATTTGGTATCTAGGGTGGATAAAATAGGGAAAAAATACAACATGATGATTAATATTGATAAAACCAAGGTAATGGCAACAAAAGACAAGAGCTGCAACATCAAAATTCAGAGTACAGTATTGGAACAGGTCAACACCTTCCCGTATTTAGAGTCCATCATATCAGACGACACTTCAAGCAAAGCCGAAATAAAAAGCAGATTGAATAAAGGACATGGGGTGGGAACATCATTAAACAAAATATGGAAAAGTCGCAACATCCCTGTGAGCACAAAAGTCCGGTTAATGAGATCAATGGTGTGGCCGGTCGCCACATATGGCTGTGAAAGCTGGACAATAATGAAGGAAGATGAACGGCGCATACAGGCATTTGAAATGAAAGGTTTAAGACAAATAATGAGAGTTTCCTGGAAAGCAAAGAAGACAAATGAGTGGGTAATGGATAAAGCAGGAGTTCAAAGAACCCTACTGGAAACAGTAGAGAAAAGAAAACTGAAATACTGGGGACATATTATGCGAACAAAGCAGGAATGTCTGGAGAAGGATATAATGCAGGGCACAATGCCTGGATCACGAAAAAGAGGCAGGCCAAGAAAAAAGTGGGAAGACAACATCAAAGAATAGACAGGACTCACTATCGAGCAGGCGATAAGAAAAGCAGAAGATCGTAACATCTGGAAGATAAATATAACAGTTCATAATGCAACCAATCTTCGGAGCGAAGACGGTTGAAGACAAGACAAGATAAGACAAGATGCAGAGATACTGGAATCTGAAAATTATCATGACTGTCAGTGTTGGGAGTGATCTTAGATCAAATTATTTAAGATCACGATCTAAGACCACAATTCATGATCTTTGATCTTTGATCTGGATCACTTTTTAATAGTGATCTTTGACTCTGACTTCAAATCACTTTTTTGATGATTTTGAACTTTATTATCAACAGAAGATCAAAGATCAAATTATACGTAGGCCTATTCTCCCAACGAAGTCAATCAATCAATAAATGAACTTCTATGGCGCCACTATCATAATACCCAGGGCCTCAGCCGATGTCGCACCAAATCCAAATTGATATTATTGCCAACCATTATGTATTCTCTGTTGTTGTTGCTTCCGTGTATTGAGTAAAATGGCAGAAAAATCAAACATTCTTTGCATTTTATGTATCTATGTAGTTATTGTTTCCGTGTATTGAGTAAAATGGCGGGAAAAGCAAGCATTCCTTGCATTTTACATGGAAATTTTTTTTAAATATATGACAGTTAGGCCTATAAAGAAAAAGTTGTAACTGATTGCTGTTACTGTGTGAGCAAGATAATTTCCGGCGGCTTGCATTCAACAAGCAATTTTCTCTGACACCTCAAGGTTACTACAGTCGCTGTCTCGCTGAATACCACAAGGTTCCATCATGGGTCCTTTGCTATTTATTATTTACATTTAAATTAAATTATCATTAGGCCTACTAATTAATTAGTGTTGTAGGATTAGGGTTAATAAATATATTTGTATGATCTTTGATCTTAGATCACTTTTAAAATCTTGATCTTAGAACATTTATACTCTAGTGATCTTTGACCTTGATCTGAGATCAATTTCTCTCTAGTGATCTTGATCTTTGATCAAGATCATTTTACATGTGATCGTTCCTAACACTGATGACTGTTGAGCTGTAAGGTAACATCTCTTAAAAAGAACTTCTAAATAATTAATAATATTGGCTTGAATTTCATTAAGCCAATGAGATAGCCAATGAGATGAAGAAGTTCTATTACCAACAAAAACTTACCGGCATCGATAAAACCCATTGCCACTCCTACTAATGACATCGACACCAGAAATGCAACAATATGACCACAAAAACCAGATACAATTATCATAGATGCTTCAGTCATCACACATAATGAAAACAAAAATTCCTTGTTTGCATGATCATAGATTATGCCACAAATGATTCCTCCAATAGTGTAACCGATAGAATGAGATGTGAAGGCAAATGCCAAGATATGTGTACTTGAATTAAGAATATATTCCATGTGAACAATTGAAAGTCCCAAAACTGGAGCACAAAATCCCTGAAACAAAATAATATTGAAAATGCAAAGCACACTGTGTTTAGTATTACTTTCATCATTGACAGACAAATAAATTTCAGATCAAAATCCAAAACAGATTTGAGGTGCTAACAAACCTGACAGATGGCAAAGATCCAGAGACAGAATGGGAAAATTTCAAGACTGAAATTAACAAAGTGGCAGAGGAAGAACTTGGATACAGAAAGATTGAGAAAAGGAACTGGATATCAAAAGAAACAGAAGAACTACAGGCAGAAATAAAAAAAATCTAAAGAAGTAGCCATGAATCCTGGTAAGGGTGGAACTGAAAAGACTACTGAATTAAATGAATTAAGAATACAGCTAAAGAAAAGATTAATCAGGGATAAGAATAAAATGTTGGAAAATATGGCAATTGAGATGGAAGAAGCTTACAAAAGAGGAGATGGCAAAAAACTCTTTGCAAATGTCAACAAACTAAGTGAAAGCACAATCACAAAGATAATAAGCATTGAACCAGTTAAGGATAGAAATGGAGAAATATTAACAGAGAAGGAAAGGATCATGGCCAGATGGAAACAACATTTTGAGGAGATACTAAACCGCAAAGACCCTAACAACACAGAAGAAACATTTAATGAAATCGATCAATCAGAGGATAGGTGTAAATTAGAGGATGAGTTAGAGGAAGAAGACGATATCACAATGGAAGAGATAGAAAGGACAGTGAAACAGATGAGAAAAAACAAAGCTCCAGGACTCTGCAATATCACAGCAGAAATGCTCCAAAACAATGGTGTATATACAGTAAGATGGCTACATCGGGTCATAACAGCAGTATGGGAAACCGAGAAAACACCATTAGACTGGAGAAAAGCAATTATAACACCAATACACAAGAAAGGAGACAGAAAGGAATGCAACAACGCCAGAGGAATCAGTCTTTTAAGTGTACCAGGGAAAGTTTTCACCAGAGTCATGTTAAACAGAATAAATGACACAGTGGATGAAACTCTCAGGGAAAACCAGTGTGGATTCAGGAAAGGAAGAGGATGTGCTGACCAATTCTTCATCCTTCGACAACTCATTGAAAAAAAACTATAATTTAATGAAGATTTGGTTATGTGCTTCATTGATTTTGCCCAAGCTTATGACTCAATCTGGAGAGAAGGGGCATGGAAACTCTTGGGGAAATATGGCATTCATGCCAAAATAATAAGGCTAATTGAAAATGTATATAGAACAGTTTTAGCATGTATCAGAATTGATGAAGAAACTGAGTGGTTGAAAATTAAAACAGGATTTAGACAAGGATGTATTCTATCACCAATACTCTTCAACATTATATTAGATTAAATCATGAGACGGATTGAAAACACGAATGGGTTGGGAACATCTCTAAAACCAGGAAACATAGATGATGCAGAATATGCTGATGATACATGTCTAATAGCGGAATGCCTCTCAAGGATTGTAGAGTTAACATTGGCCTTAATAAAGGAGAGTTGAAAATTTGGACTAAAAATAAACACTAAAAAAACAAAAATTATGCCAATTACAAAAACAGTTGGGGAATGGCCAATAGTATCCCACAACGGAAAAGAAATTGAAACAGTGAAGAATTTCGTTTACTTAGGAAGTGAATTGGACGCAAAAGGAGGCTCGGACTTGGAGATTAAACGAAGAATAACAATGGCAGGATCAACCTTCAACAGGCTACATACCAATATTTTCAAAAGACATGACATTGGGATGAAAACAAAACTGTAATACCAATTGTGATATTGTGATCAATTGTGACCAATTGTGATTGTGTAATACCAATTGTGTAATACCAATACTAATTTATGGATGCAAATCTTGGACCATAAAAAAGAACTGGAGAAAAATTAATAGCAACAGAAAATAAATGGCTTAGAAGAATACTAAGGATTGGATAGAAAGAACATATAACAAATGAAGAAGTTAGAGAGAGAACACTGCAACCGAGCATCGTGGAAGTTATCAGAAAAAGAAGAATGAAATGGACTGGACACATACTCAGAATGGAAGAAATAAGAAACCCAAAACGAATTTTCAACTACAAACCAGATGGGAGAAGACCTAAAGGAAGACCTAAAAGACGATGGGTGGACGGTTTGGAAGAGGATCTGCACATGGCAGGGCTGAACCTCAATGGAAAAACTGACGGAAGACACCGAATGACTTTGGAAGAAATAGCAAAGGACAGAGAACTGTGGAGAGATGTCATGGAGAAGTCAATAGCTGGACACAGCTGGAGGACGAAGACCTGACCTGTCCTGATTGACAGACAATTCATTAATTCAGTACCAGATCATGTCAATAACAAAAACCTGCAATTTTATATTATTGCAGCGGTAATGGAAATTTACCTAGCCTATTTGGCATTGTGTGACCAGTTCTCGTCAGAAAACCAAAGTTAAGCAACGTCAAGCGCAGTTAGTACTTGGATGCTGGCAGCCAACCAAGCCGTGCATTGCTTAGGCGTCAATAAATTGGTAGCAGCGCTACGCTGCGAAGGTAAAATGCAGGTTTAGATAAAGTAATGGCAACCTACCCTAGATTAATGGCGTAAGCCACCTGTGTTGCTGCTTGCCTAGTACCGGAGATCAGCACCGGAAAGCCTATGCTCATTCGAGTACGGGACTACCTTTACCTTTACCAAAGGAAATTCATTGTAGTAGCTGACATAGCAGAGTTTCGAGTGCACAGATAATTTATAAAACAAATAATGATGAATCTATACTAAAGAAATATGTACCAACACAACCCAAGTGATATTTACATACAACAACTGAACAAATAAAATTTACCAGCCCAGCAAAGGTGAGGTAAAGTGCAGTTGTCTTCAGAATTCGGTTTCTGGGCATATTTTCCATTTTAACTATACAAGGCTACAAAATTCAGCTCCAACTGTTATACTCCCATAAAAAACAAATGATTTGCTTCGTTTATTTTGTTGTCTCTCAATTCATTACCAAACAAGATTCTAAAAAAACATAAGATAACATTGTAATGAAAACATACAAATAACAAAGATAAAAAGAAACTTAAAATTTCATAAAGTAATGTTAATTTTTAGCACCTAACAGTCTGATTCTTTGCTGTCAGGAGATCAATAACATGCAGATGACATTCAAATTTTATTTGATTGCTCTTCATCATAATCTTCATTGGAAGCCCATTATTTTTATTAAACTGATAAATTCTTGTGCGCCATATTACCACAATGTCAGGAGCAAGGGCACATTACAGAGTCCAATAGAAATAAATAAAATAACAGAATTAATAAAATTAATGAAAAACAATCTAAGAAAGATGAGAATAAGATTTTCTAAACAAATAAGTTTTTAGATATTTCTTAAAGGATGTCAGAGAACAAGATGATTTCACAATGATCGGTTGATCATTCCATGTCTTTGGCATTGACACTACAAATGACATGGACCAAGTGATGTTTTACAGTGAGGTATCTTCATAAGACTTCAAGCATCGGACCGCAGGTTCAGTTCCAACTTTCGTGATGGAGCAATCTGGTTTATGGACTTGAATGCAAGAAGAGAATGTTTGTACTCAATTCTCTCTCAAACTTTAAGCCAGTGAGGCCATTCTCTAACTTTTTCTCATATTAAGTCCTCGATGGAGTCTAACAAATTGCCTTTAAACCCAGCTAAATCTAAATTTCTACTTCTAGGCACAAAGCCTCAACTCAAAATTTTTTAATAATCTCTATTATACTTGGGGACTACATCATCCCCATATTATTTCTGCACAGGATCTTGCAGTAATTTTTTTATTTTACTCTTACTTTCACCCATCATACCAATGACATGTGCAAATTAGCACACTACCACCTTTTGTGATTTGCATCCATAAGCAATGCAGCTACAAGGAGGCATGGGGGCCAGCCCCTATTTGAACTTGGACTAGTCCTGTGATTTGCAGCAAAATCAATGTTTATCAGGGGTTATTGAACAATTACGTAATCATGTAACACTGGAAATAGGACCAATAATATTTATTTTGAAAAATGCCCCACAGGCCAATTATGGGCCGGTGGGCCGCATGCAGCCCATGGGCCACAGTTGACCACCCCTGCAATAGACCCACCTCAGTAGTAGGCAACGAATATGTCAACATTAATAAGCTACACACTTAATTATAGATATGACATCATTAATAGATATGCAACTAGATATGACATCATTAATACACTACATGTAACATTTCACAGCATTTTCAAGGACCCCACTCTCCAGCATTACATAATTATGCAATGGCCACTCATGAAATTTCCCAATACCATACAAACACTGGTATAGCCAGGGTCTTGGAATCGGGAGGCATGAAGGTTTCTAGAGAGTAAAATTTCCAGTTTCAATTAGTGGGCTCAGGAGAGCATCGCGAGCTCCACCAATTAGGTATGGGATAGAGCCCAACAAAAAATTTAAGGTGATATTAGATTAAAACCTTGGTATTTGGAGCATAATTTCAGACTATATGACAGCATATCGACAATCACCCTCCCCAACAATATTTCTTCTGGTTTTACACAAACTGAAGACAAACTTAGGTCCAAACAGGGGGCCCAGTTCCTGTGCCCCTTGTGGTCATTAGCTATCTAAACATGGTTTTTGGAAGAGTCCCACTGCCAAAAATTTAGGGCAACACCAGATTAAATTTTGAAATTTGTAGAACATTTGCAGACAGTTATTTGGTTATCCACTATCCCATTATATGAAAATTTTGTGATACAAGAACTGTGGAATATGTGCCGTAAATGAACATCAACCTTATTTTAAAAAGCTATTACCGGTAATATAATTGAACTGCACTGCATTATAAAGTTCAGGAAAGCGTCTCATCCGGACCTGGTCATGGCTAGCGGTGTCAACGGGTACCCGGAAACCTGGGTACACGTTGGCATCCAATTACCCGAGCAGTAAAATTGGGTACCCGTGGAAACATGACAGTTATGTCACATTCCCACACCGGTCACTGCAACTAAGGATAGAATCATTAGTTGCAGTGCCCAGAGGGGTGTGGCATAATGGTTGAGGCGGTCAAGCTGCAGCACCAGGAGGAAAGTGTAGTCAATTAGTTGGGTGCTGAGGTAAGAGGTCACAATGGAGACTTTGCTAATTCAGGTACCCTGGTACCTGTAAAAAAATTGGATGGGTACCCAGGCAGCTTTTTAACCCATCAGACGGGCGCAACGTATCCTATATGTCCACCGTTATCTTACCGTATTCGGGCGCGATGTATCCCATACGTCCAGTCACTTTCGTAGTGGTTCCTGTGCCGGGCGCGACGTATCTGATACGTCTTATGCTATCAATCGCTTAATTATCTATCCATTCGATAGATGTCACCTATTTTTTAGCTAGATTTGCTCTAGTTCAACAGAAATATATGGTCTTTGGACCGAGGGGGTCAGTAATTGGGACAAGTCTAGTAGAAAACTACGAGTTTCGGCTGAAGATCTTCGGCGTTTGTGGTCCGATTTTCAAAATTTTTGATTTATTTTGTTCCTCCTACATCTTCCTACAAGCTTGCCGCTCACCCAATTGGGGTTACCGCTGAAAAATTTTCGCTACGGAGCTTTGAAATTTTTTTTGAGAGGGGGTGCTATTTTAGGCCATAGAGTGGACCCGACCCCCAAATTTCTTTGTTTTGCAGGGATGGTTAGAAAGAGGAGTAAAGAGGCTAAACAATGGCATATATCTCATCTTCTTAGCTCTTATATAGCCTGAGATATCGCAAATTCAAAAAAATTACACAATTTTCTCAAAATTCGTAACCAATATTTAGGTGTTGACACAGGTGTCCAGGTTAGACTTCAGGTATCTTCACTAAATGTTGACCGATTTTCAAAGTTTTTGGTTAATTTTGTTCCACTGACATCCATCTACAACTTTGCCACTCATCCGATGGGGGTCACCACTGAAAAACTTTCGGTACGGAGCTTTGAACATTTTGGGGGGCGGGGGTGCTATTTTTGCCCGTAGAGTGGACCATACCCCGAAATTTCTTTGCTATGCACGGATGGATAGAAAGAGGAGTAAAAAGGCTAAACAATGACGTATACTTCATCTTCTTAGCTCTTATATAGCCTGAGATATCGCAAATTCCCAAAAATTATAGTTATCATTTTGGAATAACGTTTTTTTCAAAAATTAATTCCCCGGTACAGTTACGGTGTCTAAAAAATTTAATCCCCAGCAGAAGGGTTAAATAAAAATGACAGCCCTAGTCGTGGCGGATAAGGCAACAGAGAACAGTTATCTTTTTAGTCTTGATCAAATGGCTAACTGGGATTCGGTGGAGACCTGGACAAGTGTTTATAATCCTGGACAGTAAGTAATTAATGGAGACATGATGGCTGGATTGAATCTAGCACCAAGTAGACCATTAAGCAGATTTAAGATTGATTTGTTGTCTGATAGGTAATCAGTGAAGTGATTGAAGAACAGGTGTAACATGGACCTATTAGGCATCTTATTCAGTTCAAGACAAGGGAGACCTGTATCCTCTGAAGGGATTGAAGGGAGGAATCAGAGTATATTAGAAGGGACAAGATGATTAATTCTAGAGAGATCAAAAAACTTTGCCTCAAAGGAAAATATTTGGTATCCTCTGTGCCAGTCCCAAGCTTGAATAAAGGAGGATGGTTGGCTTAGCCGTCAAAATGCAAGTCCAGAAATCGGTTCTGTAACGGACTTGAAAAACGCTCAGATAAAAAAGAACAATTCAACAGAAACAGCACAGAAAAATCATAACTACAACACAAGATCAAGAGGAAAGGAGAGCCTGCACTCCATCCTTTTGCAACAAGTCCAGAGAAAGACAAGATGGCGGTTTGTTCATGAAAACTTTAGGTAAAAGCCAGTTGGAAGCCAAGAATCAGATAACCCCATTCACCATGACCAGAAACAGCCTACGCATTGGATGCTGTAACATCCACATGATGTATTCCTCCAGATGCCTAGCACAAGTTGTAAGAGAAATGAAAACTACAAAGTATATATCCTTGGAATAGGTGATATGCAATGGACTGATAGTGAATGCATCAAAACAGATGGCATACAATTTACTCATCTGGTGGCACCAAGCACTAAAGAGTCATGAGTACTTGACAACCAACTAGTGAACTCGGTTATGTCATGGGAACCAATTGACAACCGAATCATAACAATCAGAATATATACTCGACACATCAAAATGACTGTGATCCAGGCATATGCACCAAAGAATGCATCAGATGACAAGGAAAAGGATGAGTTCTATGACACACTTCGACATGTCTTAGACTCTACAGTCTACACCATCACATGATCTGGTGATTTTCATGGGTGACTTCAATTCAGCCATTGTAGCAGACAATATCAGTTGGCAAAATGTTATGGGCAGAGAGGCGACAGGACATAGAACAAACAATGGAGACAGACTATTAAGATTCTGTGCCACGCACAGCTTCAGGGTTGGAGGAAGCTGGTCTAAGCACAAAAACATACACAGACTTACCTGGCAATCTTCAGACGGCAACAGGGTCGGAGCGACCCACTCCGCCCGCTCCGCAAGACAGGAGGGCGCCAGAAGTTAGGGGGCACAGCAATCCGACTGGCATACTACATATAGTGTGGCCAGCCTCTGCCCATCATGCAGGTTTCCTGCCGTCAGTGGCTCAAGGCTTTAACTATAGACCCTCAAGAGAGTCAAGACTAATTACAATAATTGGTGTCTATCGACATGGGTGTCCACAGAAATTTTTAAAAGGGGCAAAACACAATGGTCACAGTTAGTGTTTTGGCAAGGTTTTTAAATGCAGGCTTAAAATTTGACAATTTTAGAAGATTGCCAGAATGCCAGGCAAACTATAACAAAATCAGGTACTGCTATTAGTGTTACACTTTATTTAGGTAGCGTTTTAGTGTGAAAATATTGATTAAATCCAAAATACAATTAGTTGAAAAAAATTTGTTTGCATATTGCCACTCTTGCCCCAATGTGTGGGCGCCCATGTCTATATCAGCTTCCAAGGTCTAGATCAGTGATGCGCAAAAAAATAATGAAGAAACCTGTTTCTGTTTGTACATAGTTATTAGTTTTAAATATTTATACTATATTCAGCATAGGCCCCCAGTGGCATAGCCTGGATTTCCTGAAGGGGTGTGGTTTTTGGTTTTGACCATGACCAACTTTGGAAAAATCTTGACAAGCAAAAAAGGTTATCTCCTCTATTTTTACTTGACAAGCAAAAAATAGGTCCTCATCTCTTAAACCGTTAAATTCTATAACCAAGGGGGTTGCAAAAAATAGGTCATCCTCTCTTAAACTGTTAAATTCTATAGCCAAGGAGGTTTGACCACCAAAATCAAGTCAAAAATTTAAAAATTGCACAGAAACTCATTAAAAATATTTTTTGTCGGCAGCCAAGAGGGGTTAACCCCAATCTACCCTTGACTACGCCACTGTAGGCCCCTATACAGTATCCATGCATGGCCTAATTGCTATGTGTCCGCGAGAAAAATAAGTCACTGAGGGCGCCAAATTCGAAGATGCAGAGGGCACCGGAATGGCTAGCTCCGGCCCAGGACGGCAAAACAAAGAACCAAATCGACCACATCTGTTTCCCAATGAGGTAGAACTCCTCCTTCAGAAATACACGCACATATCGAGGTGCTGACATATCATCTATCTGCTGGTAGCAAATGTGAAACTCAAACTCAAAATGCTGCACAAGAGTTGACCATATAAGCCCTTGCTATAGAAAAGCTGTCAAATGCCAATACAAGAGATGAATTCCAGATCCAAATCCGTAACCGATTCAAATGCTTAGAAACCCATCATTCTGAAGAATATCCAAATGACATCTGGAATACTTTCAAAAACAATCAACACGGTGAGGCAAAAGAATCCATAGGATCCAAAAGAGGAAAGAGAAAAGAGGCCTGGATCTCTGAGGAAACATGGAAAGTCATCGATGAACGCAAGCTGCATAAGAGAAAGATAGAATGGATCAACCAGATAGAGAGAAGAGAGAGAGAGAGATGTCAAAAAGTACCAACAGCTCGATAAATAAGTCGAGAAATGTTGCACATCAGACAAAAGCAAAATGGGTACAAAACTGTAGTAGAGGTGGAAAACGCAGCAAAGAGCGGCAACACAAGACAGTGACCGGAGCATTTGGTACCGGAAAATTCAGTGTGGAACATTCGGGGCGGAAAATTCGGTGCCGGAACATTCGATACAGGTGACCAAAACATTTGGTACCGGAAAATTCTGTATGGAACTTTCAGTACAGGTCATGAAAGACTATGTTACAGCGCTTTATAAATTGTCCTAATAATAATAAATAATAATGGTTGCTCGACAAAGCCAAATATCTCATTAAAAGCATGCTTGAACATTAATTGCCAGAGATGTAGTCAAGACCAGTAGTTCCGAGACCACGACAAGACCAAGACCATTACCATCAACCCCAAGACCACTACCATCAAGACCAAGACCAAGGCCACCTACTGACATAATGCAAAAAATTTACTCAATCAATTACTGTACACATACCTACAGATGGAGTGTTCAACTCTTCTGTATCACAAGTCTAGGCAGGATTCTCCGGAGTTGTTGGAGTGGGCAGATTTTCTGCTTCATGAACTATGTAATACATAATAAAATCCTTAACATTGGTTTTGACTGCTGCAGAACCGAAATGATCCAAATCCAGACAGACAAAACCGTACGCTACTATGCTGGATCCACATAAAATCAGTCTCGAGCGGTCTCGAGACCAAGACCGTGGTCTCGAAAACTACATCCCTGTTAATTGCTATACCCATCTGCACTGAACTATTATAAAGCATACGTCGTCATCATCATCATGAACGTGTAGCCGGGTCGGCCGTTACGACTGCTCGCCGTGTGAGTATCCTGAGCCATCCTGCGCCAGCTGCAGAGCTTCTGGCACCGATAGCCCGCAGTCTTCATGGATTTGGTCCAACCAATTTTTGGGGGTCTTCCTCAAGGTCTTTTCCATCCTTCTGTGGGTGGTGTGCTGTCATCAGTGAGGATGGTGAGGACACAGTGCAGCCGTGGCTGGGACATCTTGTGACAATCTGGCCACGAGTCCAAAAAGGCCGAGGAGTCGATGGCGTATAGAGGAACAGTGGTTCCTGGCCGGTTTGAGCATAAATTTCTGCATTGGTGATGTGATCTGACCATCTAACGGTTCTAACCCCTAGAATCTTTCGCAGGGCTTTTCTATGGAATGCTTCTAGTCTTTTCCAGTCTTGTTTTGTGGGCGTCCACATTTCACTGCCATAAAGGAGGGTTGACATGATTAGGCATGTACAGTATACAACCTTATTTTTATTCATACATTGTTACATACTAAATTTTAATTAAGATAAGCAATTGTCGATAATTGTTATAATCGTTGCTTTTAAGTCTATTAAGGCTAATTTTTAGACCTAAGACTAACCATGTGGCCCTTGGCTTCAAGAAAAAAATGTTCAGTGGCCCATGGTGTCAAAATGGTTGGACAGCACTGGTCTGAGTGATACAAAAGTATGGTGAGAATAACTCTGCATAACACAGAGGAAAGCTCAAGAACCATCACAGCAGTAAACCTACATCTGTCCATGGCAGCTATATTAAATATTCTGAATAGCAAGAAGGGCTTTTGGTATAATGAAAGTCACAGTAAATGCATTGAAGGGGAAATGATACAGGAAGAGTTAAAGGATAAATATTCATCTATTTTTCCATGCGACTATGCATTAAAGAAAATTCTATATAAAATTCAGGTGTGCATTAGACTATATCGTATTTTCGTGTATATAAGATTCACCTTATACAAAAATTTAAATACCAGTACCCAGCATCTTAGGTGCGTCTTATATTCAGAGGAGTCTTATCTAAATTTTTTCATTCACAAAGAACTGGCATCTATGTAAACTATATTCACAGCTAACATGTATCTACCTAGTTATTTTAAGACAAATGAATGGTAAAATCAGATTTCTAATGCGATTTATTATTATTCGATATACTACTAGTATTATTATTATTATTATTATTATTATTATTATTACTACTATTATTATTATTATTATTATTATTATTATTATTATTATTATTATTATTTAGCAGCTTGTGTTATTAGCAGCTTATGGTAAAATTATTTCTTAGATTTCTCACTGAAATGAGATATAAGTAGGTAGTAGTTTAGAAATTCTTTGTACATTACATTCTTCCCTGCTATTTATTTATTTATTTCAAGACAATTTCTATAGCGCCGTGCACTAGGTTAAGGCCTACGACAAGGGCGCTGCACACACATAGTCAACCATAACCTAAACTAAAAAGGTGCATCTTTAGTTCTCTCAGGAACAGTCCAGCAGAGTTGGCCTCAGTCACTGCAGTCGGCAAGGCATTTCAAAGCAATGGGTTCCCGCGAGAGAAGGACCTGTCTCCAAACTTCGGAGTCTAAGACGGAGGCGGAACGAGCAGTAGGACACGATGGCCAGAGCGAAGTGCCGACCTCCGTGCGTTCAACGTTGATCTTAGGACCAGCTCAGCCAGGTACTGTGGACAGTGCAGGTCATTTAACGCTCGGAAGGTGAGCCAGCAGCACTTATGGATAATGCGCTCCCGGGCACAAAGCCAGTGCAGCTGATCACGCAGTAGGGGGGTCACATGGGCTCCCCAGGGGCTGCTGAAGACGACCCGAGCAGCTGTATTGAGCACGGATTGCAGACGATTCAACTTTCCATCGGGGAGGCCCAGCAACAAGCTGTTGCAATAGTCCAGCCTGGGCAGAACAAGGGCGCGCACAAGGTGCACTGCCCCGCTGTTCGGAAGATGCCGGCGCACTGACCTAATCCTCCGTAGGTGGTAGTAGCAGCCGCGGACAACATTACCGATATGTTCCTCGTATGGTTCGTATGGTATGGTTCTAACTAAACAGTCTTATCATATAGCTTCAAAATAACGCATAATAATATAATGAAACAGCGACATCTATTTAATATAGTAATAATAGACATTTTAATTAACAAAGAAACATGCTACACAATTAATGAATGCATATTGGGATATGTGGATAACAGATAAAGTGTTATCTTTAAATATTTCAAATGCTATTAACACAAACTTGAAAAATACAATCAGCATGGGTTTGTCAATCCATCAATAAAAGCGTTTTAACAAATGTTGGGTATGAAAGACTTACTGTATTTCGAATCATATGACCAGAGCAGGATATATAATTATTTATCGGTATCTATGAACTTCCTATGACATCAGACTCTGTTGGTGAGCCTTATACCACAAAATCTTTAGTATAGTGCATACTTTTTAAAATCAGAATTTTCAATAAAGCTAGGGGTGTATATTATAATTCCAAAATTATATAAATTTTTCCTCATTTTCCCCCAAAGACTTACTTTTACCGGCACTTTCCTTAGCATTTAGCATATCATTTGAACAGCAAAGAAGGTGGTATTAATGAGGGAGGGAGACTTAGAGAAATGGAGACAAATTGTAAGAGGAGGGGGACGACAATGTGGAAGTGTATTACTTTATTGATGGCTTAGCCTATTGTTGGTACAAAGTGTCTGCTGTGTGAGGGAAATGGAGAGAGATAGAGAGAGACAATTTGCAAAATTTTCAGGGAGAGGGAGAGGCAAGGGGAGGATGACTTGGAACCACAACGAGGGTGGTATTAACAACTTTATTGCTGAATAGAAGCTCAATTAAAGAAAGCCGGGTGTCACTGCAGCCTGACTTTGCCTATAATTAATGACAGTCTAACAGTGGAATTTCTCTTTAATGTGATATCTGAATACACATTCTCCCATTCATTACATTAAACAGGCTCAGAAGCTTCTACCAGTGAATCTCTTGACATTTGTAACATTCACAATTCTGTCAGCAATAATGAAGCTTAGTGATGGTCAAGTAAAATGTTACCAAGTGTGGAAATTTAAGAGTGTGCATTATATTCATGAAAATTGATTTTACCCTTTGATCTGCACCCCAGAAGGCCATGCACATTATGCTCCTGTCTGCACTATACTCGAGATTTTATGGTATGTGTGGATGTCTTATCCCTAAAACTTTTTACACACATATTCGAAACCTGTGCCTTATAATTAAGTGCATCTTATAATTGGGTGCATCTTAAATGCACAAAAATATGGTATTTATTTATTTAGATTCCCACCATCTAGGCAGTAAAATTAATGTAACTCTCAGGAATTTATACAAAGCTTTTGGAATAGTATCACAAAAGCTGCTTATTCTTAGGCACTTAGTCTAAATTTTAAATAATTATAGCCAAAAAGGTGAAGGTCAGATAGGCCGGGTCATTGTATCCAAAAGATAATCACGATGTGGATGTTATGCAGTGGAGGAAATAAATATTTTGAAGAGAAATGATTTATCAAGTGATGGAAATTGACACTGAGAACTTGGTGTAGACAAGGGGTGGATGCTTGAATTGAGTGCCAAAGTTCAGGTGCAACATATGATACAGCACTGTTACAAATTTGGAGAGACAATTGGTCAAAAGGACAAAGGAAAGTGACATGAGATGAAGATCGGTTGATCAAGGATTTTGTGTGATTATCAGTTTCACACTAGACTGATTTTGAAGTGCAAACTTGTAAAGTGAATTATATGTCGTTCATATAATTTTATATTTAATGTGTTCGGTTATTTTCAGCCAGTGTAGAGATTTCAGTAGTGGTGAAATATGGCAGCATTTTGGTATGCAAGCCAAAGCATTCGAATTGATTCAAGTTTACAGATGTTTCACCCATCCATTTATTCACATTATGGGGTTGCTGTGAAATCTCATTTCTTTGCCCTCTTGCTCTCTAGTACAGAGATGGGCAATTTTTTTCTTTAAAGGGCTGTATGACACCTAATAATACTTTAGACAGGCTTCACATACAAAAGCCAAAATACTTATAATTAAGATACTGACAAAGTCTGACATACTTCATCATCAAAGGTAAAATACATATAATTAAGAAGCTGACATACATCATCATCATAGCTATCTTATACTATTATTTTTTAGTCTATGACAGAGTAGCATTATGATGTTAAATATGCTGCACAAACATTAAATAATTAATAACCACTTCTAAGTTTTTAATAAAGTGCTATGTTTCCATAAAATAATTACAAACTTTCTCTAAAATAATTTCAAATTATCTCACTTTCTGCCGCTTGTATGCATATTTCTAAAAGCTTTCGTGCAGGCCACATGGAACCTGTAGCGGGCTGCATGCGGCCCACTGGCCGTAATTTTCCCACCCCTGCTCAACTGGGTTTGTTTGCCTTCTCGTCTTTGCATCTATAGTACAAAACTTTGCAGTACACAATGTCATAAATACCTCATTCAGTTACTGTATAACTGTCATAATACTTTATCTATGATAATGACAGAAGGCTCATAGCAGACTTTTACTGGAAACAGCAATATGGATAAATGGAGAAATTGGTAAATGGATAAAGATCTTGAACAGAGCAAGACAAAAATGTGGCTTATCACTGGACCTGCACAATCTATGTGGAAAGAGTATTTTTGAAATGATCAAGGATTTAGAAGTAATTGAGATAGAGAGAAATAAATCAATAAACTAAGGTGTGCAGATGATGCATCAATAATTATATTCTCAGAAAAAGAACTGCAAAGACTAAAGAGAAGCAAGTGAAAGCAAAAACCTGAACATCAACACTATGGTAACAACAAAACACAAAGAAATACCTAGTTGCTGGATAATTATTAATGGAAAAGAAATCAAACAAATAATTCAATTCAAATACTTTAGGGACATGATCAGAAGCACTGGTAGAAGCAACATATACATAAAAAGAAGAATCTGGCAGTGATGTTAATCCTTGTCCTGGTCCTTAAGGATTACTTAAGGACCAATTAATTTGAAGTCCTTGTCCTTTTCCTTGAGGATTCAGTCCTAGTCCTTGGGGCTCGATCCTCATCCTTGCAGATCAGTCCTTGTCCTGGTCCTTGTAACTTTGCCTTTGAAAAATCCTTATAAGGACCAAATTACTTGTATACCATTTTGCAATTGTACTGATAATTAAGTTCCAAGGTAAGAGTAGTGTCTGGGTTTATATTTACATACTTGCTTTGAGTTACTCTAAATGTGTAGACATTGTTTCCTTTATAATGTCAGTTGAGTTGATTCTGCTAATGCAGAATTCTTTGGTGCCCTGCGACGTCGGCTCCAGTTGGATGAGTGTTTTCGCAAAGTGGTCTCATAATTAGACCTCATTGTGAGCACATGACTGATGGAAACACTTGTTTATTCGAAATGCAACATTGCTGTTGACTAGATTATGTCTTACAACATTCTTTTTTGCTTTTCTCATTTTTTGTGATTCAAATTGTAATTGTCTTTGGTTTTTCCATTCTGACTTTTTTGTCTGACAGAGGTCAGTCCTTGTCCTTGATCCTTGTCCTTATAGGTCAGTCCTTGTGGTCCTTGTGCTTGGGGAGTCGCCGGGTCGGTCCTCATCCTTGTCCTCATCATTGTAGGGTGGATCCTCGTCCTTATGCTCGTCCTTGTGGGTCGGTCCTTGTCCTTATCCTCATCCTTGGGGGTCGGTCCTTGTCCTTATCCTCATCCTTGGGAGGTCGGTCTTTGTTAACATCAGTGGAATCTGCATGCAAAACCAGCATTCATGGAAATTATAAAGGTCCTGACAAGCACAAACATATCAAAAGAAACAAGATTAAGAACACTTAAATGCTATGCTTGGTCAGTGCTATTATATGGAGCAGAGACATGGACCATCTTCAAAAAAATGAAAAAAAGACTTAAAGCCACATAAATTTGGTGCTACAGAAGAATGCTAAAAGTTCCATGGACGGATAAAAGAACCAATACAGAAATATTACAGATGATGGAAATAAAACCAAGATTAATGGCAATCATAAAGGAAAGGCAGATAAAATTCTTTGGGCACGTGATGAGAAAAGAGAGACTGGAGAACTTGGCAGTCACTGGCCTGTTTGTGCCTATCAAGCAAGTTTGAAGGATAAAATGTGAACAGCTAGCATAAGTACGTAAAGGGGAGCAATATCATGATAGTCAAGAAAATCAAATTGTTCTTCAGCTCATACGGCAACTCACCATCACAACACGAGGTAGATAGGGTAATCTTCAACTTTAGGGTAGGTAATTATTATTCATTGTGCGGCCATTATTTTTTTCCAATTTGGTCATAATTTTTTTTACCAAGTGTAAGCAGAAAGAAGAAAGGTGCTATCTTGCCAAGGTTCCTGATTGTTGCACAAACACTCTGCAACACATCATAGAATAACATATTCTGCCTGGGTCACACATAATTTCCGATGGATGGCCTGCATACTCAAATTCGAGCAAATTGGTCACGGAATGCACGGACAAACACAGAATTCAAGAATATTCCGTTGTTATACACTATGTGTGACGTGTCTTATTCAGAGCCGAAGCTTGAGTATTCGGCGCCCGTGGGAAGCTTATTCGCGGAATTTTATCAACATTTATTATAGCCTCTAACAGGCCTAAATTCGGGTGACGACCTTTTTTTGCTTATCCTCTAAATTCGGGTGATGACTTCTTTTACTCATTTGAATTATTTATTTCATGCCGGAAATATGTAAAAATTTAAAGTGTGCAAAATGCGTCCCCATGACGATGCCCGGGGCAACTTGCCCCCCCCCCCACTAGCTACGGCTCTGGACTTATATGCACAAGCAGGGGTACAAACCACGGGGACGGCCCCCAATAATTAGTAGAGGGGATATAGTATCAATTATCCTCCAATGTTTTGTGCTTATGGTAAAAAAATTTCTATCCCCCCTATGAAGGTGATGCCATTATACAATTATTTGATGAACTGTTATAATTAACACTAATAACAATGACTCACTATATCATTAATTTCTATTATATTCAGGATGCAAATGTCAAAATAACTTGAATTTCCAGTCTCTTTTTGCCTTTTGGTATGTGCTTGATGTGTAGGGTATATGTTAATATACACAATTCTTTGACTGATCATCATCAGTGTTTCTGTCTCTCGACAGGTCCAGGTATCCAGTTTCTCCACTCGGATCGATTGCTTGCTTCTTCTTTGAGTTCCTGATATCCTTTATTCATCATCCACTCCAACATCATCTTTCTCGGTCTACCTCTCACTCTCTTTCCCTCCATTTTTCCTTCGATTATTGTTCTTAGTAGAGAGTCATGCCGGAGGACATGTCCCATCCAATTTCTCTGCCTTTTCCGGATTGTATCTATCAGGCTTCTTTCTTCCTCTATCTCCTTCATGACTTCCTCGATTGTTTTATGCTCTGTGTATTTTACTTTTAGCATTTTCCTCCAAATCCACATTTCAAAAGCCTCTAATCGTTTTATATCTTCCTTTCTCATTGTCCACGTCTCCGCCCCATACAACACCACACTCCAAATCAATGTTTTTACCAATCTCTTTTTTAGGTTTAGTTTTAGTTTACTTTGCATCAGCTCCTTTCTCTTGTAAAAAGCTTCCTTTGCTATTGCTATGCGTCTTCTTATCTCTTTATTGCATCTGGCATCAGTTGTTATCAGACTTCCTAGATAGCTAAATTCCTTCACTTGCTCTATGATCTGTCCATGTAAACCTTTATGTCTACTCTCATTCCTTCTTTTTACTTATTACCATAACTTTAGTCTTTTTGTATTGATTCTCATTCCATACTTTTCTGACACTTGTATCAGTTTATCCATTACTTCCTGAAGCCCTTTTTGATTGCTTGCTAGCATGGCCTGATCGCTCATGGCGCAGCGCCTTTAGTAGTACTCCTCCGACTTTTACTCCTTATCTGTATTCTCCATCGCCTCTTGTACTAATTCTTCGATGTATATGTTAAACAACAGCGGTGACAGTGGACATCCCTGCCTTACTCCTCTCCCAATCATACACGATTCACTCAGTTCTCCCTCTATTCTCACCTTCACTGACTGTCCAAGGTATAGGTTTGCTATCAGTCTTCTGTCTCTCCAATCCACTCCCACCCTTTTCAATGCTCTCATCAAAATCCTCCAATCTACTCTGTCAAACGCTTTTTCGTAATCCACGAAGCATATATAGATATTTTTCCATTTTGAAGTCTTCTCTCACTTAGCATTCTTAAGCATCCGATTGCATCCCGTGTTCCTTTTCCCTTCCGAAACCCAAACTGATCCTCTCCAAGGAATCCTATTGCATCTGTTTTCGCTTGTACTCTTTTTTGTAATGACCTTGAGTATTATCTTCGCATGACATAAAAAGAGACTGATAGTTCTATGGTCCTCGCATTCCATTGCATTTACTTTCTTTTTAATCGAATCATTATTGATTGTAGAAAATCGTTTGGCCATTCTCCTGTCATACAGATTTGTTGGCAGATTTCACCAGTTCGTTTCGTTGCATTCTCTCCTAGTATCTTTATTGCTTCTGCTGGTATGTGGTCCACTCCTTCTGCTTTGTTGTTTTTCATCTCTTCCAATGCGTGCAGAATTTCTTCTTTCATCAGTCCTGGTCCTAGCTCTTCGCTTTCAACTGTTTGCTGTTCCTCTATATTGAGTTCCGTTGGTTTGCTGTCTTTCAGGTATAATTCTTCTATATATTCTTTCCATCTCTCTTCCACTTCTCGTTGGGTTGTGAGTGTATTTCCTTGTTTGTCTTTAATACCCGCCCTGCTCCCTTGCATACCTTCTTTCTTTGTTAAATCTTTTACTTCCTTATATACTTGATCATGTTTCCTTGTCCTTGTAACTTTTCTATTTCTTGACATTTATTCTCCCACCATTTCTCTTTCGCCTTTTCTGTTGATCTTTGCAGCTGGTTATTTAGTCTCCTATATTCTTTTTTTGCATATTCTGTGTTCTGCTTCTTCCATTTTCTTCTCTGCTCCATGTCTTCTATCATTTCATTTGTCACCCATGGCTTTTTTAGCTTTCCTTCTTTTCTTCCTTCCTACTTCTTGCTCTAGTTCTCTTACTACCACAGATTTTAGTTTTTCCCATCTTTCTTTCGTTGTCTCTCCTGTGTTTGTTGTCGCCACTTGTTTTTCAATCTTCCCATAATTTCTGTTGCCTTTTCTTTGATTTTATCTCTATCCCATTGTATATTTAATTGTTTTCTCTTGTTTATATATTTCAGTTGTATTCTCACCTTCATTACTACTGTTGTGACCTGTGTCTGCATCTGCTCCCGGTAAGCTCTCGCATTTTTACACAGTTTCTATATCGTCCATTTACCATAATGTAGTCTATTTGGTATCTTGCTATGTCTCCCGGCATCTTCCATGTATATATTCTTCTCTTTTCGTTTTTAAACCAAGTGTTTGCTATCATCATGTTTCTTAACTTGCAGAATTCAATTAGTTTTTCTCCTCTTTCATTTCTAACCCCCATCCCATACTCTCCCACCACATTTCCTTCTCTTCCTTTTCCCACTACTGCATTCCAATCACCCATCAAAACACAAAAATTTGTAGCTCTTATCCTCTCGGTTTTCTCCTCTAAATATTCATAAATTTCATCCACTTCTTCTTCAGTATGTGTTGTTGTGGCATATATACTTTTGACTGATACAAACTTTAATATAAAACAATAGTTTGCAGGACTTTAATGGGAAAATAATTGTAATTTCTAGTATTTTATTAAATTTGATTTATATGGTAACTTGATGCTTGTATTGTTGACCTTGCATTTTGTCAATGTTGATATAAGTAAAGATATTGTGTATATTAGATAGTGTACATACATGCAAAATAGTCCTAAACCTTTGGACGCTGACTATTGCCTGGCTGATAACATACCTTCCCCATAGCTATTTTAAGAGAGGCTGAGCGCCTAAGAATAAGCACTACTGTTGTGCTGCTTTCCAAGGCGCTATAGAAATCCACGAGATTTTACTTTACTTTACTTACTTTACTTAAACCAGACATTGCATGGGCTACTTTATTATTAACATATTTCATGGCTATTTAAAATCTCCACCATAATATGCAATATCCCCCAAAATGGGGGAGGGGATTTTATATTTCTGCGGGGGTCAACTTTTAACCAATTATTCTATTCGCCCCCCCCCCCAATGTTTACTCCAGGTTTACGCCCCTGTGCATGAATTTGTTTATCACAAATGTTTCCGTGCACAAGACCTGTTTAAGAACTTCACTGTCATTCTATGTGATAATTGTGCTTAAGAGTAACATTCTCCTGTGAATAAATAACAGGTTTTGTACTCATTAACATTAGGGTGTCCAGATGACTATTTGCTAAAAGAGAACATTCAATGTCGTTCATAGTAAAAAATAGAGAACATTCTGAACAAAAAGAGAACAAACATATTTTCAAAAATTAATATTAATTTAATAAAATTAATTACTTAAATTCAGTCATTCATTTCCTCTTCGCCGTCTTCTTCATCATCACTTATATATTTATCTGATGATTGGACACTCTTCAAGAAATCCGCATTGTCAATAATACTCTTATAAAACCCCTTACAATTCATGATTGATATAATTATATTTTGTAATTTGGTTTTTTCTTTTAATTTCTTTATTGTTACCAAATTACAGTGAGAATAATTAAAAATTAACTTCTACTTAACTTTATTTCACTAAAAACAAAAAAGAGAACAAAAGAGAACTTCAGTAAAAAAAAGAAAGAGTAAAAAAGATCCGACCTAAAAAAGAGAACATCTATCATATTAAAATCGTTATCTGTATGTCTGTTACCTTCAAGCGTTCTGATTGGTTGACTATTGGTAGACGGTTTAGACCGTTTAGTCCTTACGTCGCGATGCGTTGGTGGGCGAGCGTTGACTATTGGTAGACGGTTTAGACCGTTTAGTACGCATGGTGGACGATGTTCGAAGACGACGTTGCTATTGGTAACAATTGTTCGTAGAACCGGTTTAGTCGAGTCATTGCAGCATCAGAGGGCTGGGCGTGCGACGACGTTGCTATTGGTAACAATTGTTCGCAGCAATTTTAACGTACATTTTAGCGTACACAAAAAATACGTGTACAGCGTCACAAATGGCCACAGTTGCGTGATTTTAACGTACATAGGCCTAATTATTACGTGGCGCAGAGCTTGGCTAGGTGGCGATCATTGAAATGTTGTTCAGCATGAATTCAATGATTGGGTATTAGGTATAGGTATTGGATTAGTATTATCCTGCACTGCGAGCGCGAGCGAAGCGAGCCTCTTTCTAGTGTTCTCTTTAAAAGAGATGTTCTGGAAACCTTAATTAACATTCTCCTGTTATTAAATTACTGTTCTTGTATTTCAACACAACTTTTAATACAGAGGCATTGCGACATCATTGAAAAGTAAATATCGACTTTAAAGTTGAAGATTACCGGTAGATAGTGTCATCCGATGCCAGTGTTAAACGAAATAATTAAATTTTTATAAAAACTAAAAGGCCTGTAGTTACAATTGAATCTATAACGATGATAAATCTATAACGATGATAAATCTATAACGATGATAAAGTTAGCGATAATCGGTCAACTTAGCAATCTCACTAATAGGCCTAAAGTCAAGTTGACTAACACAGTTAGTGAGAATAGTCAAAAAGCTTACAGACATAAGCCTTACAAAGATAAATTAAAAATTACTAGCAAAGTTTAATAGTTCGCAAGTATAATTCCTCAATTAAAAACTAATGTTTATATGTCTAAATTTGAAAGCTCCTATTCACAGTTCAACCACGGATTTCTATTTATAGACCTGGATGTAGGATACTAGCTTACAGCCTGAGGTCAACTAGCCACCATCTTGTAGCTCGTAGTGTTGTGAACTAATCATAGTCAATCGTGGAAGATGCCGAGTTGTGCGGCGATTAACTGTTCGAAACAGCAATTTAAAAGAGCAAAGCAATCATTTCACGCGTAAGAAAAGGTTTCTATGTCTGTCTATTCACTCTGAAATTTAATGTGAAGAAATGTAATGTGAAATCTCGTTAATTTCTATAGCGCTTTCAAAATTAGCACCGAAGTGGCGGGTAATAATAATCCGTTGATCTGAGCTGATCCGCTGAGCTAAGATGATCCGCTGATCTCAATTTGATATAGACGCTTAGTGATCCGATCAGCGGCCGGGAGAGGGAGGGTCAGATCAGCGGAGATATACCCGGTAGACGTCTAGTGGTCAGATCTGCTTCTATAGAGCTATAGTGCTCAGCATCTTGTTAAGGTCAGCTTATATGTTTGATCTCGTTTTTTAGCAATGTACTGTATCTTCTTTGTTCTCAACTAGCATTTTGTATGGTCCTCTCAGCCGTAGGGTTACATACATTTTTCACGTTCATTTTCATTGCATTCAGGATTAGATGAAGCCAAGTAGCACATTGTATCTAGCCTAGTGGAATACTTCTAACAAAGCTTGTGAGAAATAAGCTGTTGGTGAACTTTAGGACCAAAAAGGGGATGGATACAAGACCCAAAGGCTGCAGACCGGACCATGTTCAGCATGTTCACAAATTGTACAGTAAAAACCAATCAATGTCTGACTATTATGTTGAGAATATGTAAAATTTGAATTACTAGATACGCCAGGGGCCGGTCATAATTGGGGCTGCTACGGTCTGTACGTAATTGAAATGGGTTGGGTCATGTGAAATATTTAGTCTGAATTTAAGTAAAATATGTTAATGAACTGTGCCACATGTCATGCGATTGGTAACACTGTGTGAAGTTGGGGATGACAACATTATGTAGTGTTTCAATGAAAATATTGTGGATGTCTGGGATAGCTCTGCCGTAAATTATTTGTTGAATTCTACATTACAGTAGGCGATTTTTTTGTGTATTTTTGACACGTCTCTGGGTTGGGGTGATTGTTTATATGGGACCCATCCGACCCGTGCATACATGGACGATGTGGACGTCTAGGGTCTGGAGTCCTTTAAGACGTCTCTAGATTGAAACGATGATGATTATTATGATTGCATATTGTTGTGCTTTTGCTTATAGGTCACCAAGTCACGAAAGCTGCCAAAGCCGAGACTTCAATTGATTGACGATGTTGATGTCATCGACATCCCGGGAACCTGTGCTGACGTTAATTTGTCATCACCTGTTCAGTCTACATCGACAGCCGAAGCTGACCATGCCTATGTGACCAAAGACAGTCTGAAGGCTATGAAAAGAAAAATGGATGCCATAATTCACCAGGCAACAGTTGTTCAGAAGCGACTGAATTTGAAATTTTGAACCAGTTTAGGAAGAAATCGACCATTTCTGTTAAAATCTTTGGTCATTCTTATAGTTAGGTCCTTTGTCAATGCATTTGCATTTGCACTTGGAGACCATGTGTTGCTGAGTTTATATAAGTCAGTAGTTTTCAGTTACTGTATTTATCTAAAACTCCAATGGCAGTTACTGGTAGTATGGTAGGCTTGTTTGGTAGGCTGTTGGCTGTGTTCAGTGCTGAATTGATTAAATGAATAGTGTTTGTAATCTTGTTATGTATACATAAAAGATTTTAATTAGTAAGAATTGCTAATCATTAGGTCCTGACAGATGATCCTTCTTTGGGTGTCTTCATAATTGTACCATTAGTTTTTGCTTTCAGTTATCAACAATCAATTATTTGTCAATTAAACTCTTGGGGCTGTGAAATTTTAAAACAGTTAGTTTTTCGGTCACAGACTAAAACATTTGCTATGGAAAATAATGTTACAATGTTTCTTGTTTGGCTAAAGAAACAATATTTAAGTTTGGTTTTTATATTATAATAAAGGATTTTTGGAAATATATTGTAATGATGTTTGTTTTAGAAGTGTTAGTCTCTGTCTGAAAAGGCCAACATATATCAGGACAGAGATAGATTTAGCACAGGATGAAAATACTTCTCTAAACGACAATCAAGTCAAAAGAGAAGAATGAAGGCTTTTGTCAGTTCCCCCTGGCTTTTTCAGTTCCCCCCGGAATCCAGGAGTCTAGATTAAACACTGGGTAGAGACTTCCAAATTCCGACACCTCCAGATTTTCCCGACAACCCCAAATTCACAATCCTAGAAATAACCCTGCATCTAGGCTTAGGCATACTGCACAATGTGGTCCATTTGTCAAGAGATGTTTGTCTGGTGGGGGTAAAAAGGCTTAACATCCAACTGCATGCTATTCATCAATGAAAGACGCCTTAGGCCTGCTAGATAAAAGAGCAGTGTGAAAGAAAATGAATGTAAATGAGTAATACAATTATTGACAAATGAATTGAATATAGTGCCAGGAACGACCCTAGAATATCAGTCCAGCCTCGCCCAGTGACGGCTCCAGGATTTGGCAAGTGGGGTGGCAACTTCTAATCATGGTAGCCAACCATTTGTTGTTATGTATGCAGTATTAAGTATAGGGTCCCAACAGGGGGGCCAGACACTCAATAGGGGGCACGGGCCTCCCTGAGGAGCAGTGGCGGCTCTAGGATTTTGCAAGTAGGGGGGCGTTGGGGTGGCAACTTCTAATCATGGGGGCCAACCATTTGTTGTTTAATGTATGTAGCATTAAGTATAGGTCCCAACTGGGGGGCAGGCACTCAATAGGGGCACGGACCCCTTCCCCCTTATCCCCCCACCCACCCTCGGTGGAGCCGCCACTGCTGTGGAGCCGCCACTGGCCTCGCCACCTTCCTAGTATAGCAGTGTCAGCTGATGAATACGAGTAACAATATGGCCGCTCTGGCTGGTGCGCTGACCTCACTGCTGCGTACGGCGGCTATAGGCCAAGTGCTATCCAGTTATAAATAGAAATCCGTGAGTTCAACAAGAGCGGTACCGCGACACAGAGCGCCAATCCAGGAGACGCAAATTGCAGGAATTCATGTCAGGAATTAATAATTAATAAATTAAATTGAACTTGAAAATTGCAGGTAAGTCATGTTTTGCTAAATGGCAAGTTGGCAACTATCATGGTTACCTCTACTCTCGCCGAATTCCCATCTGGCCTAAATTTTAGTCTTTTCTATTTTGCCGAATATCCGTCTCGTCGAATTTCCATTTGGTCGAAATTCCATCTGGCCGAATTCCAATCTCGCTGGCTCTAATTCAACAAAGTGACCCTGACAAATGAATCTCAAGTCTCAACATTAGGCTGCAGTTCATTATACAAAAACTAAGTGAGTAAGTAAGTCACATTGTAAGTAAGTAAGTCAAATCTCTTTTATTTCTATTGCGCTTTCAAGAGCAGCACCGAAGTAGCTCCTTATTCCTAGGTGCTTAATCTCAGAATGAAGTAGCTATAGCCAAAGGTGGGGTCATTCATGTAGGGTCATTTAGTCCAAAGGGCCAGTGGTTGGAACGTTACAGCTATGGAGGAAATGATTTTTTATAGAAATTATTTGAATTTTGACAGAAAAACTTGAGATGTTGCAAGAATGGAAGGGAATTGTGACTCCGAATTTGTTATTTGACCATGATGTAGACAGCGGGTGGATGCTGCAATTGAGTTCCACAGTTCTGGTGCAGCATATGAAAAAGCACGGTTGCAAATGTTGAGAGATGATTGATTCGAGGGACGAAGGAGAGTTACATAAGAGGGAGATCGAGTAGATCGAGGATGTTGTGTGCTTATCAGATTTCGTGGGTAAACTGGTATTGATGTATGAAGCGACTCATAGCCTCATGGGCCATCCGACATCGATATTATTTTATATTTAATGCATTCTGCTATTTTCAGCCACTGCAGAGATTTGAGTAATGGTGTAATAGTGCAGAATTTAGGTGATTTGGTAACTGCGCGAGCTAAGGCATTTCTAATCGATTGTAGTTTACATATCAGTGGCATCAATCTATAATAAAAGTTGCGAGGGTCCACCTGTTGTTGTGCCTAACCCTAACCGTTTTAGCATAATTCTAAAAAAAACTAATTCTTATTACTTATTAATATTCCAAAATACCATTTGCTGATAATATCTACGTGTATTATAATTGACTGATGGAGGTTATGCCTACTAGCCATTCAAAGAACATTTACCCAGCTATATGTAGTAGGAGCGTAGCTCGAGCGAAGACGAGTCATTGTCTGACCGTGATTACGAATACATCTAGCTATATCAATCGTGTTTCCTATATCAATACATTAACGATAATCGTCGTGTAGAACACGTTACTTGGTGTCAGTAATTTACATTTACGAACTCTGTACTCCATAGCCACTGCATCGCATATTCTGCTGCCGCCGAAGTTAAATCTGCTGGCGTCGAACAATCGCGACTAAATGGAAACGTTTCGACGGACAATTACACAATTATATAAAAGCGGCAAAAGTTGACCTAGAAGTGTAGGATTGGCAGGCGGCAATCCTATACTAGCGCGCATCGGCATTGATGCGTATTGTTTCTATGAGACCATGACCCTCGCCGATGCCTTCAGAGCGAACACGACAGCTCGACTGGAAGCATTCGGTGACGTCAACGAAGTCTACTAGCGATACGTTTTCCACATCCGAAGACAGGGAAATGGCGAGTCGTTCGACGTCTACCTAGCTGATTTGCGACGTTTGGGGCGATTCTGCGGATTCGGGAGCACCGAACAGTCCATGATTCGCAATCGAATAGTGCTCACAGTACCTGACCGTGCTTTGACGAGGAAACTCCTGAGACGAGAAAGAGACCTGGATCTACAGAGAGCGGTCTAATGACACAAAGAAAAGAATTGGACTAGCAACTGCGGCGATTAGAAAATTAAGTAAAATTTGGACGTCAACGGTATTAGCTATAAACACAAAAACTATGGTATACAAGACAATGATATTGCCGATCTTGATGTACGGATCTGAATGCTGGAAGATGAAGAAAGAAGATGAAAGAAAGATACTTACCTTCGAAATGGCATGTTTAAGAAGAATGTTAGGAATCACAAGAAGAGATAAGATCGGGAATTAAGAAATCAGAGAGAGAACGGATATGAAATACACGGTAATAGACAAAATCCGAAGGAGAAGACTACAGTGGTTTGGACATGTGACAAGAATGGGAGAAGAAAGACAGCCTCTGAGAGCTCTGCACTGTCATATTGAGAGAAACAGAAGTAGAGGAAGACAAGCTAAGAGATGGATTATAGCGTATGTAGCTATAACGACATTCTTGATGTTATAATGTCGGCAAGAGCACAACTCGCTTAGCTTACATTCTCCGGGCTAAGTGAATATGCAACTCGACCGGCATCCTTTTATTACGAAGAACCAGCTATGACGTCACATTTCCAGAACAAATAAATTGATAGCGAATAGCTAGAACTACCATCATAACTGCTACGAGCGCGCCTCATACATCATTCAATACAGTTACAGCACCGAACGATTTTCTAGATTAATCAACCAGCAATTCTATAGATTGATTAACTGGCAGTTTTAAGTTATTACGATTTTCATCAGTATTATTAATCAGCACATAATTCCCAAATGTGTATACCATACAGAAACTTTCTAATCAAGAACATTGGTGAGTAATCATATCTATACATATATGTGATTAAACCAACCTACGTCCCCTCCAACACCTTCGATGGAGAAGACCACCCAATATGCCCAAAGTTTTAATCTAACTAATTTCCGGTTCCTCGAGCCGTTCCACATTTGGAAGGTCCAACTCATTTCCGGTTTTCCCACGAAATCGACTGGAAAACAATATTTTGCCTTTTCGCGATCCACCCAAAACTAATCACAATTAATCACAAACTAATCTAGACTTAATCAAGTCCATGCTGTACGCTGAAGATAATCATATTCAAAGCACTTATGCTATTTATTTATTTATTTATTTATTTCAAGACAATTTCTATAGCGCCGTGCACTAGGTTAAGGCCTACGACAAGGGCGCTGCACACACATAGTCAACCATAACCTAAACTAAAAAGGTGCGTCTTTAGTTCTCTCAGGAACAGTCCAGCAGAGTTGGCCTCAGTCACTGCAGTCGGCAAGGCATTCCAAAGCAATGGGTTCCCGCGAGAGAAGGACCTGTCTCCGAACTTCGGAGTCTGTGACGGAGGCGGAACGAGCAGCAGGACACGATGGCCGGAGCGAAGTGCCGACCTCCGTGCGTTCGACGTTGATCTTAGGACCAGCTCAGCCAGGTACTGTGGACAGTACGGGTCATTTAACGCTCGGAAGGTGAGCCAGCAGCGCTTATGGATAATGCGCTCTCGGGCTCGAAGCCAGTGCAGTTGATCACGCAGTAGGGGGGTCACATTGGCTCCCCAGGGGCTGCTATAGGATAGATAATATAAAAGAACATGTCGGAAAACAAAATCTGAACTTGGAAGAAGCAACACTCATGGCAAGCGACAGGAAGACTTTTAGTCATCTCGTATCAAATTCATCGTCATAATAGAATCCATAGATGATGGAACAAAAAGAAGAATGCATTTATCAAATAATATGAATTAAAGTAACAAATTATTTCGCTGTCTCACACATGATATTTAATTACATTATACACAAACGTGTTCACAGCCTGCAGTTTGTCGACACATGGCAAGCAACCCAACTCTATCCAATTCATACAACTGCTCACTCAGACTAACCTCACACAACACATATCTCTTCCTACTCACACTTTTGGACATACTTTAGACTTGCTCATCACGTCTTCTTCTTCATCACTATCTCTAATTTCAGCAATTAGCCAATTCTCTCCATCTGATCATTTTCCCATCTTCTCCATTTTAAGTATCTGCTCCCCAACTCCTCCGCCTCGTGGAACCTACTCATTCCGCTGTCTTAACAAAATTGACGTAGCCTTGTTCTGTGACAACATTAAATCATCTGAACTAATTACTAACCCCCCCCCCACTTCTCTGCCGTCACTGATCAATAAATAAAATTCTGTGTTATCCGGTCTTCTTGATAAACATGCTCCTATCATCACAAGACCTATTTCATCACACAACAGCAAACCCTGGTATAACTCTTTCATTCATGCTTTCAAGTCATTTCGCAGACGTCTTGAACGAACATACCATAGAACACATTCTCCATCTGACCTTTTAAATTTTCGTTCCGCCACCAACCGCTACCATAATCTCCTTACATCTGCCAAAAAGAAGTACTATTCTAACATCATTTCAACAAATAGCTCAAACCCACGTAAGCTCTGGAAAACCGTAAATGATCTTTTCCATCGCAAAGAATCAAAACCTCTCCCTCAACCCATTTCTCTGTCAGAACTTGCTGAATCTTTTGCTAATTTCTTCTCTGCAAAAATCTCTAAGATTCGCAGTGTCCTTAAGTCTTTCACTATTACTCAAACCACCTCTCCTCATTACCCTTCTCCCTCACAACCCCCATGCAATTTATCCAGCTTCACTCCTGCAACTGATGAAGAGGTATCCAAACTGCTACTTTCTCTCCCAAACAAACAATGTGACCTATATCCCATGCCTACCTCTTTACTCAAACAGTGTGCCATCGTGCTTACGCCTATCATAACTAGAATCATTAACCTCTCTCTTACCTCAGGCACTTTCCCATCTTCATTCAAAAACTCTTTTGTCACTCCTGTCCTAAAAAAGCCTGGTCTTGACAGAGAAGATCTTAATAACTATCGCCCCATCTCAAATCTTTCACTTCTATCAAAAATTACTGAGAAAATTGTGCTTTCTAGACTGACCGAACATTGAAAGTGAACATTGAAAGTGAACCTTTCAAATAACTCGCTATATAATGCTCATCAGTCTGCCTACACTAAACATCACTCAACTGAAACCGTTCTCGCCTACATTCATGACAGACTCTTAACCGCAATTGGTCTCCGACAAGTTACTGGCCTTTGTCTCCTTGACCTCTCTGCTGCATTCGATACCATAGATCACAAAATTCTGCTCGAACGACTCTCTCTCTCTCTCTGGTTTGGAATATCTGAAATAGCTCACAACTGGTTTTCATCTTATCTTAAATCCCGGTCTTTTCATGTGTCCTGTCTTAGCCAAATTTCTCTATCTCACACTGTAGATTTTGGAGTGCCTCAAGGATCTGTTCTTGGGCCTGTACTGTTCAGCCTTTACACCACACCGCTCTCATCTTTAATTAATTCCCTTAATTTAAATCACCAACTCTATGCCGATGACACTCAGCTATTCCTTTCCTTCTCACCTCTTTCATTCAATGCTTCTATTATTGAGCTTGAATCTGCATTCTCATCAATCTCTGCTTGGATGTCATCTAATCTCCTCGCTCTTAACCCTTCTAAGACAGAGTTTCTTTTAATTGAAGTACCCCAACAACTCAAAAAAATTGCCAATCCTAAACTAGTTTTGGCTTCTGACACCATAATAACCCCTTTTCCAACTGCTAGAAATCTAGGATTCAAATTTGATTCTTTTCTAAACTTCGAATCACAAATTTCCCAACTATCAAAAGCCTGCTATGTCATCTAATCTCCTCGCTCTTCGTGACCTTCGTGACCTTCGCCGCCTACGTCCTTGCCTAGATACTAAAACTGCCTCCACAATTGCCACCTCAATAGTCCACTCCAAATTAGATTATTGTAACTCCCTCTACTATAACCTTCCCAAAGCCTCTATCAACAAATTGCAATCAATACAAAATGCACTAGCTCGCGCTGTTACTAAGTCACCTAAATTCTCCCATATTTCACCCATACTAAAATCATTACATTGGCTTAAAATAACTGAACGTATCCAATATAAGATAATAACACTTACACATAGCTCACTTCAGTCATCAAAACCTGTCTACCTTAGATCACTATTAACCCCTCAGCCTCCTCGACCAACACGTTCATCATCTTACCTCACTCTGTCACGCCCACTCAATCAGTCATCCCTGAAAATTTGCAACCGTGCCTTCTCATACGCCTCACCTGAACTTTGGAACTCGATCCCAGCTTCCCTCCGCAGACTTGGACATTTTCAAACAATAAAATCTGATTCCTCATTTCCTATAATTCCCGCATTATCTCCTCAAGTCTTCAGGTCTAAGCTTAAATCATTCCTTTTTCTAAAATCATATCCTCCATAGCTGTAACAACCTAGCCTCACTGCCCTTTGGACGTTGACTATTGCCTGGCTGATAACATACTTTCCCTATAGCTATTTTAAGAGAGGCTGAGCGCCTAAGAATAAGCAGCTACTGTTGTGCTGCTTTCCAAGGCGCTATAGAAATCCACGAGATTTTACTTTACTTTAATTTACGTTAGCAGGACGGTCACAGATTCATACTCAACATTCTTTAATAATCTTTTTGTTGCAGAGCTGTTTTGACTTACCAAAAACCTGATTTTATGACATCTTTTTCAAACTCTAAAGAACTATAGCGGTTTCTTATACTTTGCTGTATAAATCAAACTATTGGAGGAACACAGCTATGCACAATAAATTGCACAAATAACAGATTTGGCGTACCATCAGGGCTGTTCCACTCATTAAATGAGGCACTACAGATATTGACGATTACATTAGAATAGATTACACGATTATTTTTTGTCTTTTCATTCATCGTTGTTTAAATATTAAGACGTCTACACCATTGGATATCATCGGCTGACGCTAAATACATTATATTGCCGTGCGTGGCATTTCGTATAAATTAGAAATTAATTCAAAACACAAAATTTAAACAACTACATTTTGCATGGTGTACCCTACAGCAGTGTACCGAAGTGGTGGATTTTTGCCTTCAACTTTCTACTGACTTTGCCATAAATAGACGGCCTCTACGTGTATGATTAACATCCACGACTTTGAGCATAGCTGCGTGCAGAGATTTTTAATTATATTCGAATAGTTATATAATATAATATAATATAATATAATATAATATAATATAATATAATATAATATAATATAATATAATATAATATAATATAATATAATATAATATAATATAATATAATATAATATAATATAATATAATATAATATAATATAATATAATATAATATAATATAATATAATATAATATAATATAATATAATATAATATAATATAATATAATATAATATAATATAATATAATATAATATAATATAATATAATATAATATAATATAATATAATATAATATAATATAATATAATATAATATAATATAATATAACATAACATAACATAACATAATATAATATAATATAATATAATATAATATAACAAGCTTACTTGCCTAATTTTAGCCGACTGATCATTGCGGCTCAACTAGTTTTAAGGTTATTTAACTTACCGTGAAATTCTAAAGTCTGACTTATCGGTTTTCAGTCAAATGCCACACGGCGACGAGTCGACGACAGCCTGTGACATAAACTTGACATCTACAGTAGTTGTTTTATCAGCGTTCGAATCTAATAAGGCGTATGAATTGGGTCTAAAGTTCGACACTGGGTCGCCGATCGGATCACCTGAGACGTAATTCACGTCTTAAAGATATGTCAGCGGTAAATTGCATCAGAGACCCGTTAAGGCTTGTTTCTGGCAAATAACTATTAAGGTAATAAATTGTGTTGCTATGAAAGAAATTTCGCAGTTACTGCCTATGCGTATCATGTCGAAATCAGTTTCGACAAATCGCCACCTTACGGAGAATTTATAGCCTTACAAACAACACAGCCTTGCCGCGCTCGCTATCATAGTTCCAGCGTTTTTTGCAAACTGCGATATAGCATAAAATGAAGCTCTGTTAAATATAGCGCCGCTATTCGTTCTTTCATCTTCGAATGTTCTGTGTACATACCACAACCTCATAAAGACTACGAAGACAAAGAGTTCCGCATATTGCATTGTAGGGACCATGAACTCAGAGAGAAACTCATTGCTCAGCTTGCAAATTTGGGCCCAGCCGTATCGGTCTTACGTAGATTCTGGCTGAGCTTCGGCTGGAGGTCTTAGAATTATATTGCATGTTGGGACTACAAATGAGGCTGGAAAATGTTGGCAAGCATAATCCTACAAAGAATTCCCAGATGATGCATTGCGCCAAGAACAAGCAGACGTAAGTAAAGTTCGGTCATGCTCTGCTCTGCTCTAATCTGCTCTAATCTGCTCTAATCTGCTCTAATCTGCTATAATCTGCTCTAATCTGCTCTAATCTGCTCTAATCTGCTATAATCTGCTATAATCTAATCTAATCTAATCTAATCTAACCTAACCTAACCTAACCTAACCCAACCCAACCCAACCCAACCTAACCTAACCTAACCTAATCTAATCTAATCTAATTTAATCTAATCTAATCTAATCTAATCTTAAACTTCTATAGCGCCACTTTCATAATGCACAGGAGCATCAGCCGATGGCACACCAAATCCAAAATCCCTAAATAGAGAAAACAGTGAGAAAACAGTGGCAACTAATCTTAATCATTAACTTAATTCTTAGTCATTAACCTAATCGATTTCGCAAATTTACGCTACCGATAGCAAACCTGTGTATGCTATCGATAGCGTAAGTTTGCAAATTTTGAGATTTGTTTACGGTATCGCGAGAAAATCATAAATTGCATATCATCATCATCATCATCACACTCCATAGTCCATAAGGACCGTCGGAGCCAACGGTGTAAGAGTGCTCGCCCATGGCCCTTTCCTTTCTTTGGCCATGTGTATCGCATTTTGGGTGGTGTCAAGTCCAGTCCATTCAAGAATGTCATCGATCCATCTTCTCTTCTCTTCTCTTGCATATAAATGTTCTGATATGTTCTACCACGCAGGCAGTAGATGAGTAGATAACGCCATGAGGCACGACGGTGATTGGAGCGAATGGTATCACGCACACAAGAAAGGACTGTCAATCAATCAATCAATCAACTTCTATGGCGCCACGGTAATAATGCCCAGGGCATCAGACGATGGCGCACCAAATCCAAATAGAATTAGAGCCTGATCAATCCGGAAGATCAATCAGAACAGCGGGGAGCAACCTAAGGGAGATAAACCAAGTCAAACAGGTATGTTTTAAGACCGGATAAGAAAGATGATGAGTTCCAAAGCTTATGGCCACACACTGAGAAACAACTAGTGCCAATGGCTGTGCGAGAATAAGGAACAATTGAAAGTCTTGCCGAATATCTAGTGGAGTGAGTAGGGCCTTAGTTGGTTGAGCGATAAGTCCCATCTTAAGGTAATAGGGTTCAGTATATAATATGGCTTAAATACTAAAGACGGATTTTATAATTAATTCGGTATTTCATAGAAAGCCAATCTGTCTAGCTGGAGCTGTATGTTCGAATCTGGGAGTTTTGGACTCTAAGGAATTTTGTACTCTCTGGAGTTTCTGCATATTTGAATTAGTGATACCGAAAAGCAGGGAATTGCAATACTCTAGGAGACTAGAGACTAGCATTGGCTAAATGAATAGGAACGGGCTTGGGAGATGTCTGATACATAGAATTGATGATTCACATTAGTAGGTCTGAGGAGAGGGAGTGCAACCGGTACATTGTTCCGGGGACCATGTAGCTCAAAGGGGCCCGCGGTCCGGTGATGATATATTAACAATAGTGTGAACTAGTTTATGACAACGGAAAAGGTCATCTTCGTCATGAGCTCAGGGGCCCAGGTGAATGTCTGATTAGGGGCCTGGGCCGATGATGTTAAGTAGGCCTAATTAATATCATAAAAAGACTGACAAGGAAAAATGTCATCAATACACTTTTTCAGACTTGTACAGTTGTACTTTACTTGTAACGAGGACCCAGAATTCTGCTTTGAGAAAGACCGAGAAGCATAAAAAATGTCATCAACTTTTCACACACTTGGCAGGTAAGTGACGTGACTATGTTTTGTGCCGAGGCCTGGAAATTCTGTAGGCGGCCCTGCACATTAGGACAGCTATCAAGGATGAAAGAGGAGTAGTTTTCTTCTTCATGTGCTCTATCCAAAGACAGGTTCCATACTCCAGCGTCGCCACCCCTCTCTATCTTAATCTATCATAATAGAAATTATCGAGACTTTACTTATCGTTAGTTTTTATCTTCATGGCTGAATACTTGTTTTTACGTTGTGTCGAACATCCACTCCATCATCTATGTCCTTGGTCGCCCTTTCTGTGCTTTCTAATTTCTGGAGAATTTGCATATTTTATATGGTTACAGGAATTCGCGATTATTTGAGCGCGGCGCCTACGTGCAGTGTTGTAAAGTATTTAAATACTGTAGTATTTAAATACTATCTAAATACTTTGTCCGGTATTTAAGAAAGTATTGAAATACCCATCCAAATTTAAGTATTGAAATAGTATTTAAATACCATACAGTATTTGGTTGTATTTAAGAAATTTAAATACTTTTGATTTATTGCAATTTTCACGTGCACGACTTTCTATTATTTCGTCAGTCGTTTTTACATTTTCTTTACTGATGGTTTTAGACAGCTGAACATTAAGTAGGCCTACATTGACATTGTTAGAAATAATTTTAACTAACATTTCTTGACACAAAAATATGGTTGTGGCGAATCGTGTGTCAAATACATTATCAAGTATTTGTTTTAAAAGTATTTAAAACTTATTTGCGAGTATTTAAATATTTACCTCGGTATTTGCATAGATTTATTATAATACACTAGATGCCGTCTATCTATGGCAAAGTCAGACAAAAGTTGAAGCCAGTCTGCAGTGGGTGGGTGTCAACTGTCAAGAAATGTTTACTCCGCAGATATCTTGAATACCCCATAATTCTTTAGCGCTATCATATTATTTGAGAGCGGCGCCCACTTAGATGGACGACGTCCCGCTTTAATATCGTGTACCATAGTTGTTTTAAATGTGTTCCGTTTGATCTTTTACTCATCTTTTCCATAATTCTTATTCGTACCAATTGATTCCCGAATATAAATAAGTACAATAATCGTATCGTCAAAGTAGATTTTTAGGTCGATTATTAGTTGAGTTTGAAACCGTTTTGTGCAGTGCTGTTTATGCGACTATAACCCTATGTTACTATGTGACCTATGTCTATGTAATTTTAGAAGGCTTATTTGCGGCAGCGACTGCGCAACGTCGCGGCAATTCGCATAAATCAGACGATCAATTACACAATATTTAAACAACTAGTCCACATTAAATAAGTTAAACTGCTAAACGGTATCCATGCCAACAGTGTACCAAAATTTTCAAGATTTCTGCGGGGTAAACATTTCTTGACACACAATCAATGCAAACTGGCCTCATTTTCTGATACCATAGACTCTGTCTTGTGATATTAAAGTCTATGGGTATTTGAGTATTTAAATACTATTTAAATACTACATGAGAACCAAATATTTATGAAAGTATTTAAATGCTTCAGTGAAGTATTTATTACAACACTGCCTACGTGGATATGGGCCACGTCAGCAATTATATATCTTTTACCACTACGAGTTTAAATTGTTACGTTAGATCATTTACACATATTTTTCACAATTCCTATTGGTATCATTGATTCCCGATACTACTGTATAATCGAATCGTAAAAGTAGACTGTCAAGACGATTATTAGTTAAGTTGGAGGCGGTTTTGTGGACACGCCGATTTATGCGTCGAGGCATATTAATCCCATGTAATTTTTGTCGGCCATTCGTGGGCTCAGAACTTATAAAAAACTTAGCATGATTTAAAGTGGCTTAGAAGGCATTACTGCCTGGTGAAAGCCACTAGGGGCACTAACGGGGCTTGTGACAATGTGGCACTAACTCGCTATATAATGCTCATCAGTCTGCCTACACTAAACTGAAACCGTTCTCGCCTACATTAATGGCAGACTCTTAACTGCAATTGGTCTCCGACAAGTTACTGGCATTTGTCTTCTTGACCTCTCTGCTGCATTTGATACCATAGATCACAAAGTTCTGCTCGAGTGACTCTCTCTCTCTCTCTCTCTCTCTCTCTCTCTCTCTCTCTCTCTCTCTGGCATACCTGAAAAATCTCACAACTGGTTTGCATCTTACCTTAAATCCCGGTCTTTTAAAACGTCCTGTCTTAGCCAAATTTCTCTATCTCACAGTGTAGATTTCAGAGTACCTCAAGGATCTGTTCTTGGGCCTCTACTGTTCAGCCTTTACACCACACCGCTCTCATCTTGAATGAATTCTCTCAATTTAAGTCGCCAACTCTATGCCGATGACACTCAGCTATTCCTTTCTTTCTCACCTCTTTCATTTAATGCATCTATTGACGAGCTTTAATCTGCATTCTCATCAATCTCTGCATGGATGTCATCTAATCTCCTTGCTCTCAACCCATCTAAGTCAGAGTTTCTTTTAATTGGACTGCCTCAACAACTCAAAAAATTGACCATCCTAAACTAGTTTTGGCTCCTGGCAGCACAATAATCGCTGTTCCAACTGCAAGAAATCTCGGATTACAATTTTATTATTTTCTAAAATTCGATCACAAATCTCTCAACTTTCAAAAGCCTGCTATGTTCATATTCGTGACCTTCGCCGCCTACGCCCTTGCCTAGATACCAAAAACTGCCTCCACAATTGCCACCTCAATAGTCCACTCCATATTAGATTACTGTAACTCCCTCTACTATAACCTTCCCAAAGCCTCCATCAACAAATTGCAATCAATACAAAATGCACTAGCTCGCGCTGCTACTAGATTAGATAGATTAGATAGAACATTACGAAGCGCATTAAAACACTAATGCGCCGCTGCTGATTGTTCAAAAAGAAACGTCTTCAGTCTCGATAGAAAAATGTCCCGTGTAGTAATTCGATCTCGAAGTTCTGACGGAAGAGTGTTCCAGTAGGCTGGGCCAAGCTTCGAGAACATACGATCACCGAATTTTGAATTAGTCCGAGAGATGACGAGTAATCGCGTGTCACATGATCTTAATCCATGAGCCCTATCAGATGATCGAACAAGCCTACATTCAGTTTACAGATATTCCGGTGCATCTCCACGAAGACATTTGTCCAACAAAGAGATAATATTATTTTAAACTTTACTCTGAAGATCAACGGAAGCCAGTGTAGTTCACGAAGAACTGGCGAAATGTGCTGGTTCATTCGCGTCTCAGTTATCAACCGAGCAGCTGCGTTCTGCAATGATTGTAGTCTCTTGAACTGTGTGACGTTAATTTCAGCCAGTAGACTATTACAGTAGTCTAACCGTGTGCAGACCAACGCATGAACCAGCGTCAATGCCACCTCACGCGTCACCGAGGTTATTATCGATCTTAATTTACGCAATTCAAGAAAACCTCTTGATACCACCCTACTTATGTGATCAGCCATTGACAGATCTTCATCAAGGAACACGCCTAGATTCCGAACGACCTTTGAGCGCAGAATTTGATCCGTCAAACATTACTTTTTTGATCTGCCGCTTCTGCCCCAGGCATATCAGTTCTGACTTTGATGGATTCAATTTAAGTCTATTCGCGCTTAGCCATTCCTGAATTTGTCCAATAGACAATAATTCGGCTGCTTGCATAGCGTCATCAGGGTAGTAAGAATGATACAATTGAATATCGTCAGCATAATAGTGTGTGTTAAGCTGATGATTAGTCTCAATGCTTCCAAGTTCACTGATAAATATAGCGAGAAGCAGAGGGCCCAGAATGGACCCCTGTGGAACTCCTCAGAGCATCTTTCTAGTACTGGACACGGATCCATGATAGCAGACACGCATTGTTCGGTCGGTTAAATACGATCTGATCCATAGCAGGGCCGCACCATCCACACCCATCCTCAGTCGCAGCCTTTGCAGAAGAATTTCATGATCAACCAATTCAAAAGCGGATGTAAGATCGAGTAGGATCAGCGTGGTCACTTTGCCTTTATCAGCAGCCTTAAACACATCGGAGAGAATGTGTAGAAGTGCCGTTTCAGTTGAATAATTTTGTCGATAGGCTGACTGAGTTTTAGGAAGCAGATGATACTTATTCAAGTGAGCCAACATCTGTCCTGCAATAACACGCTCAATCGTCTTACATATAAAAGTAAGATTAGAAATCGGACGATAACTAGCATAGTCACCTGAGTCTAAATTTTGCTTTTTCAGTCTAGGAATAATAAGAGACTCTTTTTCACTAGATGGTAATAACGCCTGTTGAAACGATGCATTGATCATAGCGGTTATATATCCAAGAAGGACATCGATAAACTCCTTGAGAAGAAAAGTATGTATAGGATCACCTTCATTGGTTTTCGGTGGAGACGATAAAATGATCGACCTAATTTCCTCTTCAGTAATCGGTTTGAAGGAATAGAGTAAATCACCAGAGAAGGACTAAATTCTCTTCCTAAATTCTCCCATATTTCACCCGTACTAAAATCATTGCACTGGCTTAAAATAACTGAACGTATCCAATATAAGATAATAACACTCACATATAGCTCACTTCAGTCATCAAAATCCAGAGGCGGATTTACCACGGTACCAGGTGGTGCATCAGTACCGGGCCTCCCTTCAAAATGCAAATTTAGGGGCCTCCCTTTTCTAATAATAATTTTTTAAAGACTTTTAATTATAAGTTTCTTTAAAGTAATTTATTTTCGGAGATATACACGAATGTTGTATCGTTAGACGTTAGTAGTGTTTGGACATGGATTAGTAATAATTTAGTATTGAAATGCAATTTAATGCAAGCTCCATGAGTCTATGTTAAGAAAGCCTATATCTCATATACCCCGGTTTAGCTGACCTCAATTAATGGTATGGCTCATAATGGCTGGACTCTGACCGAGTGACCGGCGGTTGCACCGGGCCACCGGCGGTCGTAGACGCCCGGCCTCTTGCATCGTTATGCAGATTAGGGGTACTGCATGACTCAACCTGAGTGCCTGTACAGTGTGCCTCGACGGTCAATTCTTACCACGGTACCAACGGTCAAGAAGCGCGGGAAATGGGAGGAGTATGTGTATTTGTATGCAGTGGCGTAGCTAGGCAAAGTGCCGACTGGGGCGAAAATTAAAAGTGCCGCCTTTTGGCGGCGGAAAATTTTCAACATTTCCTGGAAAACACCTTACCAATCAAGTCTTTTAAAAAAGGCTGACAAGCAAAAATAACAACGTTATCGAGTCTCTAAAAAAATCTGACAAGCAAAAAACCCTAATAATTATAAAAAAATAGGAAATCTCGAAAATGCCGCCCCTAGGGCAAGTGCCGCCTGGGGCGCTTCGCCTTCTCTGCCCTCTCGCTACGCCACTGTTTGTATGCCTCCGTACCTTTGGAATGGCAATGCATTATGCATAGTTGCATACAGACTAACGCCATCACTCATTTGTCTTACACCGTGACGGTGACCTTTTTGGCAAACGATCACAAATCTTAGTTAAACTTAGTGCTTTTTTCTAGAAAAAGGTACCTGAACTCATCTTCATGTATGGTTAAATTCATAAGATATAAGTTAAAATAACACTTAAATAAATTAATTTAATTTATACGTCATAACACGTGGATTAACCTATAGCGCATTGATATCTAACAGATATCTAACAGTCATCCTTAGCCATACTGAACATTGAAAATGAACTCGTGAAGACAATCGACTTTGTTGGCTGTCATCCTTAGCCATACTGAACATTGAAAATGAACTCGTGAAGACAATCGACTTTGCACAGCTAGTGGAGGCCTTTGCTACAACAAAAGGTCGTCGGCGACATGTTGAGACAATTTAGACTAATTACCAATTACGGTGAGTTACCAGTACGCTACTAATATTATTATAAACAGACGACAGGTCAACCGTGCCCCAGTTCTTGTACATTGACTGCACGACTGCAAATTCAATGCAAGTTTATTTGAGTTGAAGTTAATGGCATTTAATTGCTTCATTTTTCAATGACGTTTGTTTTATTTTTACTTCTTTAAGTGACCACGATGGCGCCGGAGGACCTCCATGGAAATATTTGCACTGGGCCTCCAAAATGTAAATCCGCCTCTGCTCCAGCACGTAACTCACTCTACCATCTTCCACCCCCACTCAGTTATTATTGGCGCTACATTTCTAGAGCACAAATAATCGCAAACAGGGTTATTTATAGGAGTGTGAATTTGTGGGGTGTGTCGGGAAAATCGAGGGTGGGAGGGTGGTGGTGGTGGTTATTTTCTAGAATTCTAGGATTGTCAATCGAGGGTGGTGTCGTGAAAATCGGAGGGTGTCGGAGTTTGGAAGTCTCTACTGAAAAAGCCTGGCGAGCAAAAAACGTTACCAGGCGTCAAAATAGTCTGACAAGCAGAAAAAGGTCATCCGAGTATAAAAGTTGGAGGATGTCCTTCTCCATTGGGGGGGGGGGTGTTCAGGGCTAATTAATATGCATGTTGTATGCGTACCATTGTCACATTACCAATTTTGGGGGGGTGTCGATCTCAAATTGGGGGGGGGTGTTGGCGAGGTGTTAGAGGGGTGTAAAAATATCCCTGATCGCAAAGCAGCAAATATAATTGTTAGAAACAATTAAAGTCTGAATTGATAATTAGGAACCTTTGAAGTTTAGTATATAGAGAGAATAGGGAAGGTCATGTGACAGTTACACGCTTTGTTATTGGCTGAAGCTGCTAATCTGTTTGTTATGTCGGTTCGTATTTGTTGATCATCCCCTTCATCGGGCTCTCCTTTCCTCACGCTAAATGAAGGCGAGAGCCCGCCGTGTAAATCGGTTCGGAAAGAACCTCTGCAGCGCACGATGCATATACTCTTAAGACCGGATAGGTTTCTGGAGCCTTGTAACGTCGTTGTAGTCTCTTATTGCGGATAGCGGTATCTCCAACATAGCTGTCGTCGACCGGAGAGGTTGCTTAGCTTGACTGGTGCTTCGCCGCGGATAGCGGTCCTCCAGCATAGCTTGATGACCACCGGAGAGGTTGCTTCAGCTTGACTGGTGATGTGCAATGGTTAATTGCCACAGAATTTATTCTGCGTTATATAGATTTGCATATTGAAATGTTATTAGCATCATTTTATGACTGTTTCTATTTGCATTGCTAGCTGTCTGAATTAAATACGTTCTTGTCAGTACTGTTATTTGCATTTAAGCATTTAGTAAGTGAAGACAGATACCTGTTTGGAAAAAGAAATGATACAAGGCACAACTGATGGAAACATAAAAAAGGCAAACCCAAAACCGGTTGGACTGATAACATCATGCAATGGACTGGAAACACTATGGAAATGGCGATCCGAATGACAGACAACAGAAAACAGTGGACCAATCTCATTCATGATGCGATCTGCCCTCTTAGCGAGGATGGCTCAAGACAAGACAAGAAATGAATTCGAATTTTGATTCTAGTTCACGAGCGATATGAATAAGGACTAATTATAATTAAATACGTTATTGTATTATCTCTCAGACACATTGATGATGTTGCAAGAGGTGCTTCAGAGTTCGCATGGATGTGACTGTGTGTTGGTTCAGAACATAGTCTATCCACTCCTCTTGTCTTGTACGCATAGCGTTTATTAGACTTCTCTTCTATCCTCTTCAATCCGCATATGAATAAGGACTAAAAATACTTACTCTGCGAAATTTGATTAGTTATAATATGAATGACAATTAGTTAGTGACCATTAGTGACAGCTAAGAAATTATCTTTGTTGTTTTATTGATGATATATTACGAGGATATTTAATTTAAATTGTTGTTATTGCATAATTGTTCGATACTTTTTGGAAGTTGATGTTATACAAAGAAACGGTAAAAATCCTATTAGTTGTCTTCTCACAGGCAGCCCATGCCAGACCGGATAGGAACCTATGTTGCCTAGTTCTAAATTAACTCTCTCGGGGTTTTTTGAATTACGCTGCAAATTCATCTTTCCTTCTAGCACTTCTCTTAGTAGGCTCTTTTGACTTTTGACTGAAAAATTGACTTTCGATTCGCAAGGATCTCTCAGACACATTGATGATGTTGCAAGAGGTGCTTCAGAGTTCGCATGGATGAGTGACTGTGTGTTGGTCCAGAACATAGTCTATCCACTCCTCTTGTCTTGTACGCATAGCGTTTATTGGACTTCTCTTCTATCCTCTTCCAGATTTCTTCGTTTGTTATTTTCCCGTCCAGCCGATTCTTTCCATTCTTCGCCAGATCCACATTTCGAATGCTTATAGTTTCTTTGTCTTTCTTTCTGAGCGTTCAAGTTTTTGATCCATTTTGATCCTGATCAGGTCTCTGGCCTGATCAGTGTTTTTACCAATCATTTTCACATTTCGGTTAAAAATCCTTCTCACTAGTTATCTTCTGTTCGTAAAGGCTTCTTTCCACCTGGCAATTCTCCTTATTTCTTTATTACATTTGGCGTCTTTATGACACTTGGCAGGCCTCCAATATAGCAGAATTCTTTCTGTTCTTTTTCTGTTCTTTATGTTCTTTTTCTGTTCTTGTTCTTTTTTTCTTGTTAGAATTCTGTTCTTTTTACGCTCCATCAATGATTATTTTAATTTATCTACCGTGTCTGCTGATTTTCGTTGCCTTCGTCTTCTTTGACCATCGACTGGTGCAGATGTACTACTACAATGGCGCCAAAGAAGTCTACTAAGTCTACTACTTTAAATTGATTTTAATTTCGTAATCCTTTGATGCTGCGCTAAGAGTATCTATCAACCTCTGCAATCCGTGATTGGTATTTGCCATAATTTTCTGGTCATCAGCAAATCTTATGTCCCTTATCCTCTTTCCACCTACCACTACTCTATCTTCTGTTCTCAAAGGCCTCTCTTATGAGTTCTTCTGTGTAGATATTGAACAGCAACGGTGAGAGAGGGCATCCTTATCTCACCCCTTTCCCAAAAGTCCTTGGTTCAGAGTCTTCCATTCACACGGAATGTTTGATTCATGTAGAGGTTTCCGATGAGTTTTCTGTCTCTGTCGTCTATTCACATTCTTCTTAGTGCCATAATCAGTTTTGTCCAATTCACTCGTTCAAATGCTTTTCATAATGCACAAACCAGGTGTAGATTTCAAGGCCTCTTTCTGTGCTTCTTTTTCCCAGCGCCCCATAAATTTCTATTGCATCTCTGGCACCTTTGCCTTTCCTGAATCCGTACTGTACTTCACTGGTCCCCACTGCTTCTGCCTTTGCTTCTACTAGTTTTGTGAGGATCTTCAAAACTATCCTCGAAGCATGGCAAAGCAGGCTTATTGTTCTAAAGTCCACACAGTCATTTGCATTCTGTTTCTTTTTGTATTGGCACTATTACTGTTTGGAGGGAGCCTTCTGAAGCCTTCTGGCAATTCCCCGGTCCGATATATTTATTGACACAGCTACACTAATTCCTCTTCACCTAGATTCTCGAGCATTTCTGCAGGTATTATGTCAATTCCTTCAGCTTTGTTGTTTTTTAGGTCACTGATAACTGCAATTAATTATTTATTCTTCCTAAACTTTGGTCCAATACCCTCCATTGCTATCTCTGTTTCATCCCCATCCAGTGTCTGTGGTTTCTCACGTGGTCTAGGACTGACAGCATTGAGACCACGCCCACCGTCCAATAAGCAACATTATAGTGAATCTCTATAGCTAATGTTACCACTGCTTGCTATTGCTTATCAGTCCTGGTTTAGCCGTTGTCAAGGTGACACTCTAATATACATTCTAATATAATACATATGCTTATCTTTACATGGTGTCAGTGCGTGAGTAAAACTAGCCAAAGTTAAGCATATCGATAGGCTACAATTTCGAACACTGATCGTATCGAACACTACTCGTATCGAACACTACTCGTATCGAACACTGATCGTATCGTAATGGCTACGCCATCTCAGATTCCGCTTCCTGCCAAGCTGAACTTGCAAGCGTCGAACCTCGCAAGTGAATTTAAACGTTTTCACGGCCAATGGAATAACTATTGTAAAGCTGCTAAAATCGACCAGGAAGCACCGGACTGTCAGGCTGCTATTCTCCTCGCCTGTGTAGGCACGGACGCCTACATACGCTGTACGAAACTGTCTCTCACGGATGCTGAGAGAACGAGCACTACGTCACTTCTCGATGCCTTCAAGCGCCATTGCGTCGGTGACGTCAGTGAAGTCTACGAGCGCTACGTCTTTCATTGCAGAAAGCAGACGCCAGGTGAGTCGATCGACTGCTACATCGCCGACTTACGGAGATTGGTTCGCTCGTGCAGCTTTTAAACCAAAGGTTAATCGCCCTTTTTATAGTCAATGGAGTTGTTGATACTGAACGTCTTTAACAATTTTATCCATATTTTGTGGCAGTTCACTTGTTGCAACTTTCAAAACCGAGCACTCAACCCGAACCTTAGAACATTTTTTCCAATTTCATTACAGAAAATGTTTGTTCACACAAGTAAGTGTTTCCAAATGTGGGAAATCTGCAACCTAATTTCTTAGGCTTTAGTTATTAAACTTCTGGGTGCAGAGACTTCTGTAAATTGTCAGTATCTCAGTATCCTTAAGAACCGTTTTTAATAATGATTCGTCTGAACACTGAAGATCAAATGCCTCAAGCAGAAAATGTGTCCACATCACAAGAGAAAGAATCACGAATGAAACTGAAAAGATCCGTTTGCTCCTTAATTTTGAAAAATCGGCTGTGAAATTAATTAAATAACTTTAATTGATAGCGACTTAGACCCTTGGAACGAATGGCTTCTTCTGTAGCGCTAATATGAAAGCAAGAAAGCCTTCGGGCCACTTTTCATTTAAATCCTGGAAAAGTGCGCAGGCCACAAAAAATCGCCGGCGGGCCACTAAAATTCCACTATCACTGCACATTTTGTGTATCACTGCACGTTAAAACAAGCCCTGGATTGTATTCATCAAAAATTCTATTAATTCCATTAGTCCTGTCGAATTAAATGTTATCCATAACCATTTTAAATATTGCCATTAACGGTTACAGTCAACGTACCACTTCTGCGCGCGTGAAAAAGCGCACGTGGCCCGCGGAGTCTTGGAACCGAAAAATGTGGCCCTTCGTACTTAAAAGGTTGTGCACCCCTGAGATAGACTATATAACTATTAACCAAAGATACAGAAATCCAGTCACGCAATCAAAAAGCTACCCGGGGGCAGACTGCGATAGCGATCATGTACCAGTCATGACAAATATAAAAGTAAAACTGAAGTAGATGAAGAGAAGATTAGGACAAGAAAGGTATGACTGGAAAGAACTGGAGAGGAATAAACAAAGCGCAGAAGAATACAAACAGATTCAAAGAAATGGACCAGACAGAAGAGGTAAATACATAATGGAAAATTTACAAAGAGGCGCTAATCAATACAACAGAAAGTATAGTTCCTAAGACTAAAACAGAAACGAAACAACAGTGGATGACACAAGAAATCCTGGTAATAATGGAAGGAAGAAGGAAGGTGAAAACAATAGATAAAGAGAAATACCAACTGCTAAACAATAGAATAAAGAAAGAATGCAAAGAAGCAAAAGAAAGGTGGTTAAACAATCAATGTGAATGGTTGGAGAAAAACAAACAAAAAGAGAATCTACATGATAAAATAAGAGAGCTGGCAGGAAAGAAAACAGAGGATCGGGCATCAACTGCATAAAAAATAAAGAGGAAAAGATAGAGGAAGAAGAAATCGAGGAGAAGATGGGAAGAATACATAAACGAACTTGACAAGGATGAAGAACGAGTACCAATACCTATAATAAAAAAATGAAACAGAAGGTCCCAAGATTATACAGGATGAAGGAAGAGCCGCGCTAAAAGACACGAAAAAAGAAAAGAAGGCGGCTGGAAAAGACAATATAGTAATCGAAATGATTCTAGAGGCAGGAGAACAATTAAAAAGAACTACAGAAATGTTAAATAAATATACGAAACGGGTACAATACCTGATGAACTTGGAAAATCAATAATAATTCGAATGCCAAAGAAACAGAACGCAACAGATTGCGAAGCATTCTGAACCATCAGCCTAATAAGCCATTTTTAAAAGTTACTACTAAAAATCCTGCTAAAGAGGACGAAGAATAAAATCAAACACAAAGCATCAAAACAGCAATAATGTTTAAAGGGAAAATGTGGATGTAGAAACGCAATATACATTCTAAGAAGAATCAGTGAGAGATGCATAGAGATGCAGAAGGATGAATATATCTGTTTCATAGATTGCGAAAAGCTTTTGATAGCGTCAGGCACAACGAGTTATTCGATTGTCTGAAAAAAGCGGGATTAGGTGGAAAAGACTTGAAAATCTTCTCGGAAATTTACGGGAAACAAACAGCAACAGTAAGAATAAAATGAAAAGAGGGAAACTGGATAAAAATACGAAAAGGTTCAAGGCAAGAATGCGGTTAATCAGCTGAATTCTTCAATGCTTGTGGAGAGGAAATCATGGACAAAATATGGAAGGAATCATAATATAATTGGAGGTAAGAAGACTCAGAACATTAATAACCTGAGATTTGCGACGACGCAGCATTAATGGCATACACTCAAAAGAAGCTGCTAATGAAAGTGGATGAAGTATGTAAATAAGGAGAAAGAAAGGTACTAAAAAGAAACACAAAGAAAACATATTGTATGTTGATCTCGAAACAAAAGGAAACACCCAGATATACATAAACGGCCATCTAATAGAACAAGTAAATGATTTAAAATATCTAGAAAGCTGGATATCCAGCAACGGAAAATGTTAAAAGGATATAACAACAAGGATAGCTATGGCAAAATCAGCATTTGCGGAACTAAAACACATCTTAACAAATAAGAGGTTATCAATGGAAACAATGACAAGAGTCTTGGAAACCTACGTATGGTCGGTTTTGCTGTACGGCGCAGAAACGTGGTCAATCTCCAAACAGATGAAGAAGGAATTAGAGGCAGCGGAAATGTGGTTTTTAAGGAGAATGTTGAAGATGGACAGAAAAAAATCAAACCAAGAGATTTTGGATATGGCAAATTCAAGAAGGAAATTGTTAAAACCCATAAAGAAAAGGCAATTAAAATTCTTCGGACATACAATGAAGAAAAAAGGTCTGGAAAATCTAGTCACTACCGGTCAAGTGAAGGGAAAAAGAGCAAGAGGGAGACAAAGATTGACGTTCATCGAAAAGCTGCTATGTGACACGAAAGACAATATATCTGAAATAGAACTGCTATAAGCGACATATGATAGGATGGGCATATCTTAGGAAATGTCATCGACAAATTCGCTTCCAGCAATAGACAAATAAATTTTGCAATATGATTTTGTACAGCCAGACTAAAATGGCCTTTATACATTGTCAATTTTCAACATTATATTTTAGAAATCAAATCTACATATTTCTTCCAAACTGCCGGCATATAATTCCTTTGACAATTGGAGGGAACTTCCTAGAAATTCATGGCATCCCCCACCAAGAGTTCTTTGAGCCCCAGTGATGTTATTAGTTAGAGAATATTTTAGGCCTATAGATTAACAATAGTGCCCGATAGATATTCCTTTAAACCATTGAATTAAATATTATACAGTACATGAATTAAGGTTATAATTATGATAGCCATTATTTAGACACCATTATTTAGAGTATTATGGATGTCACTCTAGTTTACTACTGTATATGTCTCAATCAGGGATATTTTTACACCCTCTAACACCCCAACATCCCCCAATTTGAGGTCTACATCCCAAAATTTGGTCATGTGACAATGGTATGCATACAAAATGCATACTAATTAGCCCTGAACACCCCCTCTCAAATAGAGAAGTACACCGCCAACTTTTATTTTCGGATGACCTTTGTCTTTGATGTAAGCCTTTTTCGGTTGAAACTTACAAATTCCGACACCCCAGATTTTCCCGATACCCCCAGATTCACAATCCTACAATCCTAGAAGTAACCACCACCATCCAGATTTTCTCGACACACCCCCAAATTCACAATTCTAGAAATAACCCTGGTCTCAGTGTTGCATAAATGCTTGTTTGGCTTTGCCAGGCGCGACAAAATCTATTTATCTGTCGATAGTAGTTAATTCGAACACAGGGATAGCAACTGCCAACATTGAATTTCCACTTCCTGTAAGATCCTGGTCTTCAATAAGTACTCCGCTATCTCGCCGATGTCGTTCCGATTCTTTTAAAGACAACACGCCGGCGCTTCTTGTATCTCTATCAGTCACGTCTGCGCTAGTTATCTCGAGGCCAGAAGCGCCTAGAAAATGATAGGCACGACGAAGGCTACTGGAATGCGAATCAATTCGTTTTAAGGTCGCTCGTTTAGATTCGTCACTCGAATCCTTCAGACTCGAAGAACAATTCGATCGAAATGAGTTAATACCCATTGGCGACTGCACCAACCTGAAAAATCAGCGAGCGATAACAATCAGAAAATGTTTTCATATTACCAAAACCTCAAAATCCCCCCTTCAAAATCCCAGCACTTACACAAATTTTGCATTGAACTGTGTCTTTTCTCCTCCAACCAATTCTATTCCCCCAAAGCTTCAATTCCCCCTCCCAGGCCTGGGGTCTGGATAAACACCGGGCACGTGCTATCCAATCGCGGGCTCGAATCTGACTCTAACCACTGCGCAGCTACCTTGAGAAAGTTATTCGCTCCCAATTGTGAGGAAGGTAACGATGAATCATCTAACAACCATTACTAATGTCTAATGTCATTGATCTAAAGCCAGCCAATGACTACTGTCATTGGTCTAGAGCGAGTGGCGGCTCCACAGGGGCCGTGACACTCCTATTAAATGCCTGACCCCAGTGGCCTCCACACTTTTTAGACATACTCTTTAGACATCTCGATATAGTAACACTAGGCCTAAATGGAAAATGGCGGAAAACTTGCTTCAACTTTTGGCTGTCGTTAACATAGATATTTAGATGATAGGGACCAAGGAATCGAGGGTAGGGTGGGATGAGCAAAATCCTATGCCTGGATGGGAGCCGCAGCAAAACCGTTAACAACAGGATAACATTAGTGTCACAGTACCGCCTCTAAGAACCTTCTGAGAACAACGATGCTATGACAAAATGTCAGCGGACAACGGGCAAAATGTCCTAGGGACAAAATGTCAGCGGACAAAATGTCATCTCAACTCTAACACTAACTCTAAACCGTGACATTTTGTCCGCTGACATTTTTTCCTCATGACATTTCGTCCGTGACATTTTTTTCGCAAAAATGTTGTCCGGCCACAGAGAACAACCGGCCACGCTATAGAGTATAGCCGATTTCGAAGGTGTTCGTTTCAATCTACTGCTTGGAGTTGTTGGCATTGGAGTCAATTTTGGCGGAAAAGGTGAGGGAGCTCAAACCCTATACCTTTCCGTTCCCTCAAAAAGTGGGACTATTACTACCTAATAGAACTTTGCGCCTATGCCTGCAAGTCATTAGATGAATGTTTCAGTCTGTTCATATGCAAGTTGACAAGAGTGAGCCGAATAGTTCAGTTTCTCGACTAAAATGCAAAGATTTATTTCGGTTAACACTCACAACAACAATGGCGCTGCGTGCCCAGATCTTCTAGAGGGTGCGCCGCGTTGAGGTAACTAGGGGACCGTAACACTGCCCCTCCTCAGACCTGTTAGCCCCGAACAGTGCAGTCTCCTCTAAATGCGCACAGACGATCGACGTAGACGACTTTCATCTTTGACCGAAGTTTTTTTCGAATCAGGTATACGACATAATTTATTCGTTTGACAATCTTGCACGGGCCTTCCCAGTTCTATTGTAGTTTTGGGCTTCGACCGCTAACTCTTAGTGGATTGTTGAGCCATACTAAGTCGCCAATGTTGAACCCAGCAGAATTCGCTCGGGTGTTGTATCGAGATTTCATCCGATCTGACGTAATTTGGATGCGGCCCTTGGCAAAATTGTGAACGACTTCCAATCGTCGCCTCCATTCGCCAACGCACAGCGATGTTGTTGCGTCATCTCGGGGAGCTCCGAATTTGAGACCACACGGGAAACGCATTTCACGACCGAAATCAATATTGGTTTGCGACAAATTTGTGGCGTTGTGATACCACATTAGGAACAATGGGACAAATTGAGTCGTCTTGATGGTCACTGACCATTTTCGACAAATGCTGTTCCAGCTTTCGATTGAAACGTTCTACCATGCCATCGGACTGTGGATGTATTGGTGTTGTACGAGTCTTCCAGATACCAAGGATGTTATACATTTCTTGGAAGACCCTGGATTTGAAATTTTGCTCTTGACCAGAATGTAGTTCCAAGGGAACCCCAAAACGACCAACGCTTTGCTCCACCAGGACATCCGCTACTGTTGTCGACTCTTAATTCGAAATGGAAAAAACATCTGGCCATTTGCTAAAGAAGTCGATTATAACCAAAAAAAACGGTTTCCTCTTGTCGATAGTGGAAAGGTCCGGCAACGTCGATGGCTATTCTTTCAAAAGGAACATCAACACATCAACATTATACTTCAACATCCGAATCCTGGGCCTCGTGCGTGGTCCTTTTCTGGCCGAACATACATTGCGCCTTCTACACCTATCCTCCACATCATTTCAACAGTTTATCCAGTAGAATCGCTAATGTACTTTGGCCAGAGTCTTGTTTGCTTCCAGATGTTCCCCAGAGCTGCCAATGTGAGCTTCGTGCAAGACCTCTTCTATTCGAGTTCCCGGCAACACCACTTGTAGTCTGTTTGATAAACCATCTGTAGACTCCAACACTCTCTTTAGGACTCCGTCCTCTATTCCCAAAGAATCCCACTGCGCCCAGTATGACTTCGTGCTCGTCCCTCTAGCAGCGACCCCCTCCCAGTTGGTTTTCTGTCCACTGTCTAGCCATTCAATGACTGATGCAACGTCACAATCTTCAAGCTGCTTTTTACGAACCTCGCCGTTGCCTCATTGCCGTCGACAATGCGACTTCAAGTAGCCGGATATCAGCAGCTCCCTAATTTTTAATATCTGCTCTTCTACAGTGCTTGCAGTCAGGATCACATGGACTCCGTAACAGAGCGTCTGCATTATTGTGCCGTGAACCATCCGGTGCTGTATCTGGAAATCGCAGCCTTGAATTCTCTGGATCCAACGCGTTGTCCCTCTGGATTTTTAAAAATAAGAAACCATCCCAGAGCTGCGTGGTCTTTCTCCTCGGGAATCTTTGTCCATAGAGTTACGTGTGGAAATGCTTGACAAATTTTACAACGGCCAGGAGCTCACGACGAGTAACACAATAAGTTATCTCTTGCCGTGACAATGTGCGGCTGTAATATGCGACTACCATCTCTTCGCCGTTGATCGTTTCTGAGAGCACTGAGGCCGTTGTTGCTTGCACCTGTGCCCAAGAGAAATGTATTTCCTGGTTGTGGATAGCACAGGACAGATGTGGAAGTTAGAGCATCCTTCAGCCATATGAAGGCACTCTGATACTCTGAAGTCCATATAAACTGACGCCCTTTTTGCGTTAGTTGATGTAGCTCTTTGGCAGTCGATGCGAAATTGGCAATAAAGCGCCGATAGAGTCAGAGGAGGCTCCTCAGCTCGGTCACATCCTCTTTTGGTATCGGCCAGCCTCGACTTTGGTGGGATCAGTGCGAACTCCATTAGCCAAACCTTTATGACCGAGATATTTTACTTCAGTTCTGAAGAGAGAACATTTTAAAATTTTAATTTCATCCCAGCACCCCTAATGCTTCCCACGACCTCTCGAAGATTCTTCATCAAACGTTTCTCCGATTACGATCTAAGTAGACAAGGCATGTATTCCAGTATAAACCACGCAGGACGTATTCCATTAGTCGCTCAAAAGTGGCAGGCGCGTTGCAGAGGCCAAAGCTCATCACAGTAAATTGCCATAGACCCCCCCATTTACCGCGAACGTTTGTCAACTGAACACGAATGTTTGTCAACTGGATGCAGTCCCATCCAACGTACAAGTAGCCACTTTTAAGATCAAGTGTTGAGGACCACTTTGCTCCAGAGAGCATGTCCAGTGTGTCATCAATTCTTGGCAAAGGATAGCTGTCCTTTCTCGTCACATCGTTCAAAATACAATAGTCCATACTAAATCGTTGCGAGCCATCCTTCTTCCGTGCCAAAACGACCGGATAACTCCATGGGCTTTGAGATGGTTTGATCTCTTGCTTTGAGATGGTTTGCTTCTGCATTTGTTCTAGCATTTCAGACACCTCCTGTTGTTTGGCCAACGGAAGACGTCGCGGGGCTTGCCTTATAGGCTTTGCATCCCCAGTGTCGATACGATGGTAAACGATATCCGCTCTTCCGCAATAATTATCATCTGTCGCGATTACGTCTTCAAAATCAAGCAGTAAATCTTTTGCATTTCTGCAGCCTGCTGTAGGAACCGTCTGCTCTATTTCACTCAACATCTCTTTCAGCCGCTGATTTGGCTTTCCAGTTCTTAATGTAGTCGAGTTGGCAGCGGTTTCGTTCGCCTGACAGTTGGCGATAGCGTCTAGAGGACTGCAATTGGCTACAACGCTACCTTTCTTAAGCTGGTTTTCTGAATCAGTTGCATTGAGAATCTGCACTGGTACTACATTCTTTTGGTGAGCCATAACCAACGTCTTCCCAAAGACGAGGTCACTTCTGATGCAGTCGCTGCGAGGCTCCACGATCCTCAAATATCTCCCCTTTTCATTCTTCTCCAGCCTGGTCCAAGTAACGAATTCAGATTTAGGCGGCACAGAGACGTGTTCTGTGAGCATCCCCGTCTTGTACTCGCTTCAGTACCACCGAACGTTACTAGGATCTCAAAGTTCCCAAATTAAAACGTCCCACTCGGAAGATTCAGAGTACAACCATGGTAACGTCAAAATCCAACCGTAGAATGCATTCGTCAGTTATTCCAGCCACAAAAATTTATGAGAAAATTTTGCATCTACAATTTATAAAGTTGGGCTTAATTTCTCATTTTATGTATAGCAATGTGCCTGATGCTGTCAGAGCTAATTTATTATTTTTGAAAATTTGGCATTTTCCAATCATGTCTGGCCTAATGACCGACCGCGACGCTCCAGTGTCCAACACAAAAGTGCAAGGATCAGAAGCCAACCGACCTTGAACAGAAAGACTTGCACCTTTTCCAATAAGCGATAAAGAGATACTTTATTCTAGAGGCATTGCCCCGTACATTTCTCAGCCTTCGCCCCGTAAGACTGGCTTCTCTTAGTTTTCCTGGTCATTCTCCCGTCTGTCTGGCTGGTGAAATCGTGGAGCACGATCACAATACATTTGTACATGGCCATATTGTTGGCAATTCCAGGAATGTATTTGGCCCTTTCTTGGTGTTCTGAATTGACTCTCATTTTGCACCGGTCTGTCTGATTGATTGACCAGTTTGCGCACTTTTTTCTACTACAACCTCGTTCAAAGTTAGCTCTCGGATGTGGGGCCTTGATCGAGGTGCGTCTCCAGCTGCTTCATACGATACCGCATGCTCTAGTGCCTCATTGCTTGTTCGTTTTACACTTTAGCGAACGGCCTTTTTGAGTTCTGGATCGCGGATGGCGTCTACGAAAGCATCAGTTGTGATGACATGCAAAAACTCGGTAGTGGCTGTTCGGTACGACAAGTGAGCAAGTCGTTAGGTATCGGACTCAAGTTCTTGCCGAGTTTCACCCAGTTTCTGTTGACGAGTTTTCAGTTGGACCCGATGAACGTCCTGGAGATGTTTATCGCCATATCGAAGCTCAAGAGCTTTCACAAGGGCACTGTAGTTACGCTGATCTGCCGTTTGCAAAAGCTCTGATGCGCGTCCTCTCTACGCCAAGATTAGTGCAGTTGCCTTTTCTTCCGGTGTTATTCATTTGTTAATTTGGGCTGCCGCTTCAAATTGCTTCTTGTACACCGACCAAGACACCTCACCAGTTGAATTCAGGAGGCTTCATTCTTGCAGAGTTTGAATACTGCTGACTTTCTGCACTGTTGTTGATAGAACTTATTCTTAAATATTCTTCTTCCATGATATCAGACATTTCTTTATCAACATCATCCTTCGTCTCTTTTATTTTAAACAGGACATCTCTCTTTATGTCTTCTTGCCGTTGTTTTAAGCATTTTAAGGACTCAATTTCTTCCGTTATTTTCTCCATTGCAGATTCCATTACTTGAAACTTAGGTTTTATTTCCTCGATCTGTTGTCTAGATTCCGGTTTTTTACTGTCTATTCTCTCTTTTATTTCCTCATTCTGCTTCTGTGTCTTGTTATTTTGCTCACTAATGGCCTGAAAGAAAATTGAGGTCACTTACTTTGACTGCTTATTCGGTTGTTTCTGGATCTTCATCGGCGTTGATCAGTGCTTCGCGTAGCCTCTCCTAAGTTCTTGTTTTCTTCCAGTTGCCGGCAGATTACTTTTATTTAATTCCGTTCTCAAATCTTCCGCGCTTAATTGTTCCAGCGATGGCATCTTGAACGTTTGTATGTAGCGATAATCAAGTCCCGCTTCTGACGCCAGTTGACAAGAATGAGCCGATTATAGTTCAGTTTCTCTCTATAATTTTAGGTTTCAAGAATGAGCCGAATATGGTTCGGTTTATCGGTTAAAATTCAAAGATTTCTTTCAGTCAACAGTCACAACAACAATGGCACTGCGTTCCTAGCTCTCTTCTTCTCTCCTAGAGGGTGCGCCGTGTTGACATCACTAGGGTTCATGACAAAAGGCACGTGACTCAGTCTGAGCTGTGTTAATTTTTACGTTTGACTCATTGACTGTCATTAGGGAGTGCTGGAAATGCCGGTTGGCGTCAAACCCTAATTAAATAGTAAAAAAGTATGCTCCATAGGTCACCGTGGGCACGTCGGAGAACCGAAGAGTTAGCGCCTTCAGTTTTACATGGCAACGGCTGAGTGACGGCGGATTGCCATCGTTTCCCTCGCCGCTGAGTACTCAATCACAGCTGAGTCGACTCGAGGCGATTGAGACAGAAAACCCGAAATGTCTCTGCCGCGGCAGAGACATTTCAGAGACAGTTTAATGAATTACGGACCCCAACATTGGCAGACAAGTGCGCTAGCCACTGAAAGTTTAGCTGTTTATCTGTTATCAAGCAATTAGGAACGCCAGAGCGGCAGTGTTAGCTGTCGTGTTCATGTACGTATCAACTGCATTAAATGTATGTGTTATGGAAATGTAATTAAATGATACAAGAGTGAGAGTGAAGAGAAATAGCCAGATAGACAGATAGACTTCGACTGAACCCTGACAAAACTCAACTTATCTGGCTTGGTACTAAACATCTGCACTCAAAAATTGATTATGACTTACTGAATTCTCTCTCTCTCTCTCCTAATCTATCCTCAAATTGTATCAAAAACCTTGGTATTTACCTTGACAGTAACTTGACCTTCAAAGAGCACTTTGCTAGACTCTCTCGATTCTGCTTTGACCAACTTAGGCAAATTAGGGTTATTCGTTCTTCGCTTTCTTTATCTGCAGCTTTATCTTTATTTTCTTTACCTTTCTCTGGTTCATGCTTTTGTGGCTAGTAGCTTAGACTATTGCATTTCTCTTTATCTTGGCCTGCACAAAAGCCTGCTCTACACTCTGCAATCTGTCCTAAATGCTGCGGCTCATCTTGTGGCTAAAGCTCATCGCTACTCTAGCATCTCAGACTTTATGCTTAACATCATAGATAGATAGATAGATAGATAGATAGATAGATAGATAGATAGATGATAGATAGATAGATAGATAGATAGATAGATAGATAGATAGATAGATAGATAGATAGATAGATAGATAGATAGATAGATAGATAGATAGATAGATAGATAGATAGATAGATAGATAGATAGATAGATAGATAGATAGATAGATAGATAGATAGATAGATAGATAGATAGATAGATAGATAGATAGATAGATAGATAGATAGATAGATAGATAGATAGATAGATAGATAGATAGATAGATAGATAGATAGATAGATAGATAGATAGATAGATAGATAGATAGATAGATAGATAGATAGATAGATAGATAGATAGATAGATAGATAGATAGATAGATAGATAGATAGATAGATAGATAGATAGATAGATAGACAGATAGATAGATAGATAGATAGATAGAGAGATAGAGAGAGAGAGAGAGAGAGAGAGAGAGAGAGAGAGAGAGAGAGAGAGAGAGAGAGAGAGAGAGAGAGAGAGAGAGAGAGAGAGAGAGAGACAGAGACAGACAGACAGAGAGACAGAGACAGAGAGAGACAGAGAGAGAAGCAGAGAGAGAGAGACACACACAGAGAGACAGAGAGACACAGAGAGAGGTCAGTTCAGACAGTCGAGGAACACAATATATGTTGATAGCTTAGAAATGATGGTCAATCGCAAAATGCAAGTAGAGTTTACAAAGACGATAATGCATCATTATCATCTGAACAAGTCGATCCACGTCCGTCTGCTCTGTAAGTAGATATAAAATTGCCAAACGAGGTCAATGACGGTATCCTTGCGGACATGCTTGACAATGGTATGCTACAGTTTTATAAATTTTTGACAAACACATGTACTGACCGATTTTTGGCTTTTATACTTAACAGTACAAAATATAGCACTTAAGCCCAAAAAGTATTGAACATACTCAATTCTGATAAAAATGTTGCTTGACAGTTTTATTTGTCCAAATGTGCTACTAAATTTCGTATGAATTTATTGCAAAATAGCTATTTCAAATGCGGTTTGCATGTGTCCAAAGCATGGATGAAATTGTGGGATGTTCTTTTACTCTTTACTCTCATTATATTGCATGCAGAGTAATTTGATTGATTGCGCAATTTCGGAAATGGAGAGACCGTTGTCTAACGAAGATACGGCAATTATGCTTTCATTGACGAATTTGATTCTAGACACAACCAATTAGGCAAGTCATGAATTTGATTTGTTGACTGGTTTGTTTATTATGGCTATTAATATTGTTTGATTTGTCTGTTGCCTAAACGTGCGATTAAACGTTAGTCTATGACTGTAGGGGGGCTGGAAGTTAGCAAAGTGGTAACAACTTTGGACAATGGAGCAAAAGGTCGCGGGTTCGAGTCCCGTGGTCGCGGGCTTTAGTCCCGTAGGAGCCCTAAAGGTCCACTCAGCCTTTTTGTGGTGATCAAATGAGGAGCAGTGGTCAAAATCCCTGCGATGAGTCAAACAGGCACGCTACGCGATAAACTAGCCCCGTATTCGTGGTATTGCACGCCTGGCTGAGGGCTACAGAAACGGAGATCAGCGCTGCTCTATGAGCCCGTGAGGCTCGGGAAGGACTTTGACTTTGACTATGACTGCTAACAGCGCGCGGACAGCCTATGCAACTATATTCATTTTTTTGCATAATTTTTTATTTTTTGCTATTTTCAACCCGATTTTGGCACCCCTCCGCCAACAGAATAATAATACGCAATAAAAAGAATTTTGGTCGGCCAACCAAGTAAGGTTAACAGCCATTCCCCTTGGCTACTTTCTGATGAGGATATGAAAACTCACCTTAGTTCGATGCCGAGAATAGTCTTCCAGTGATAGTTATATATATATATATATATATATATATATATATATATATATATATATATATATATATATATATATACAGGTATATATATATTTTTTTTCTTTTATATATATATATATATATATATATATATATATATATATATATATATATATAAAGTAAGGACTGACGTCTGCCATGCTCGGGTCAGCGAACTTGGTTCCATCGAGTATTTAACACCATCGCGTCTATGAGATATAACTGGAGTTTGCACAGTGATACAACTATGAAATTTGGTAGTCACACTCAGGAATGAAAACTCTACGAGTCTACGCATATCAAGTAACCGGAAGTTGTTGACGTCATTACACTGCAAAATACACGGGTTTTAAATAATAATAATACTAATAATAATACTAATAATAAGACGGTGACAGTGATGAAGCGACGGACTGCATGTGGGGATGGGCGCCAAATTCATTGAAAGATGAAGATATGAAGATAGCTCTTTATACCACGGATAAGAAATGTATGTAACCAAACTAAGTTTAAGATTTTGCTCGCCACACATTTCCAGAACTTGAGGGTCACGTTTTCTCTAAGGTTGAGGAGTGGTGGGGGCCCTTTTTGCTCCAAAGTTTTATTTTAAAGTTGAAGGCGCCACCTGGATACGTCGGATACCCTCGCTACGCCACTGGACGAGGAATCACAGACAAGTGTAGTCCTCGACTCTTCGCTTATACCAATCACTTCGTCTGGGGTATATATATATATATAAGTGTCCGGAGACAGATAAGTATGTACTTTTCAGCTCTCGTCTTGATCAGAATCAGAAGCAGAGAAAGTCCCTTGGAAGGCAATCGCATTATGATTAAAGCGTTGTAAAGTCATCGAAATACGCTGAGCAAAAACTTCTCTCTCTTGTATCTCCGAAAAGAACGGAAAGATGTCGACCCAACTCTTTTATGAAAGTGAGTGCGTCGTGACTATATATATATATATATATATATATATATATATATATATATATATATATATATATATTATACATGTCGAAGTTCAACTAGTAAGTAAGTAGGTAAGTCAAATCTCGTGGATTTATATAGCGCTTTATAACGCAGCACAACTGTCTTAAACGGCCTGGGCTTGACCAACGGGATGTATCTAGCTTTCGGCCGATATCTAACCTCCCTTTTCTGTCGAAACTGCTTGAAAGAATTGTCAACAAACAACTAGTCGCTTTCCTTCTTGCGAACGACCTGATGCCCAGAAATCAATCGGCGTACAGGTGCGGCCACTCAACGGAGACTGCGATCTTCAGCGACATAGTTGATGCGGTGGCCAATGGTCGAGTGGCTCTCCTCAGCCTTCTCGACCTATCCGCTGCATTCGACACGGTCGACCATGCGATTCTTCTACGTCGACTGGAAACCTCCTACGGATTGAGGGGACTGGCCCTAGACTGGATCACAGCCTAACTGACAGAATGCAGTCAGTCTGTTGTGGCGAGAGTAAGTCGGCCCAGCGACGTGTCTACCATGGTGTCCCTCAAGGGTCTGTTCTGGGCCCTCTCTTGTTCATTCTTTATACTGCAGATATCTGCCTTATTAAAGCAGCCTTTGGCCTTGAGGGGCACAGTTATGCAGACGATGGGCAGATATATTCCTACGCCCTACCAAAAGAGGCCGAACGACTGGCAGTACGCGTTGCGGATTGTATTGCTGCGATCAGTGTGTGGGTGGCGGAAAATCGTCTGGCACTCAACCCGGAGAAAACGGAACTATTATGGATCTCCACGCTCAGGCGACACGGGTTGATCAATTGTGTCCCGCTCAACATTGGCGATCATGTTATTGGTCCATCAAGTAACGTACGACTCCTGGGGTTTTACTGGACGACGCTGTCCTTCGAGGTGCACATTAGCGGTCTGATCCGCAGCTGTCACTATCAGCTGCGGAGAATCAAGTCGATCAGACGTGACATAACAGTCAGTGCCGCTGTTCAAATCGTCCGAGCACTGATTCTAACCAGGATCGATTAGGTCTACTGTAACATCGTACTACTTGGACTCCCAGACCGCCAGCTCAACCGTCTACAGTCTGTGATCAACCTATCGGCGCGCTGTGCCCTAGGTCGTCGCTGGAATGAGCATGTGACGCCATTGCTGAAAGACCATCTCCACTGGCTGCGAATCAAAGAGAGGATAGTGTTTAAGCGCTGCTGGCTCACCTATCGAGCTCCATATGACTCGAGCTGCCCCCGCTACCTGGCCACCATGGTGACTAGATCTACGGAGGTCGAACGGCGGGCTCAGCTAAGGTCCAGCAAGCGGAATCAGCTACTCGTGCCTCCACCATCCTCAACTCCTCTATTTGGCGAGAGATCTTTTACACGGGGAAACCCGATCCTGTGGAACTCTCTTCCAGACAGTATAACCAATGCGAACGCTGCCGCGACGTTTATTACCAACTTGAAAACGCATTTATTTAAGCTCAGTTACGAGTAATTAGTTGTCAAAGCACCCTTGTTTTGTGCCATTCGCTCACTACGGCGCTATAGCAAATTGTCTGACAATAATAATAATAATAATAATAATAATAATAATAATAATAATAATAATAATAATAATAATAATAATAATAATAACTGTAGTTGCTTATACTAAGGCGCTCAGCCTTTCTTAAATAGCTATGGGAAAGGTGAATAATCAGTCAGCAATGGTCAATATCGGAAGGGTAGTGAAGCTAGATTGTTGCACAGCTATGGAGGAAGTGATTTCAGAAAAAGGAAGGATTTAAGCTTAGACCTGAAGATTTTTGGAGATAATGCAGGAATTATAGGAAATGAGGATTCAGATTTATTGTTTTAAGGTGTTCAAGTGTGCGGAAGGTAGGTGGGATCGAGTTCTAAAGTTCTGGTGCGGCGTATGAAAATGCACGATTGTCAATTTTCAGCGGGCGTGAGAGAGAGAGATGAGATGACGATCGTGTGGATCGAGAAGGCTGAGGTGTTAATAGTGTTCTAAGGTAGACAGGTTTTGATGACTGAAGTGAGCTATATGTACGTGTTATTACCGTATTCGATACGTTCAGTTATTTTAAGCCAGTGTAATGATTTTAGTATGGGTGAAATATGGGAGAATCAAGACTTTTAGGACGATTTTGTCCAGCAACAAATCCTCACTACTATAAAATCTTGAGTTAAATCACGTCTCATTCTGATTTTTCCTAGTCAGCCTTGCTGCTTCCTCGCTCGCACTGATCTCTGGAATTGACCTATAAACTTCGATTGTAGCCTAGTTATTCCAATGTAGATTAAGCGTCTCGGGATAAGCAACTACTATGGCACCTGCAACAAAAGCGCTATAGAAATTCACGAGATTTGTTTATTTATATTTTGATACTTACATTTGCTGTGTATTCGTTCTTGTCGATGAATTAGCTAAACGTGACGTTGCTCGAAGTTGCAAATTATCCTTCTTTAATGGTGCCGATGTCGTTGGTCTAGTGTCGCACGAAAAGCTGTTGAAGAAGTTATCCATTTCTAGTAAAATTTTCAAAATTAATCGACTTAAAAGTTTAGCACGATGCTTGAAAATCAATGACACTTTGTATTCTTTGTTGCCTTTTAATGTAACCATTAGGAAAGGCTTTACACTGATGATAATTATTATTAGCCTCGGAGAACCAAAATTAACTTCAATTAAATTTAAAATTTCTTAAGATCGTGCAAAATATACTCGAGACAATTCTTCTGACTTTTACTCATACTACTTAAATCCTCGGCCAAATCTTCGCAGTTAGATCCATTGCCGACTTTTCTCATTAAAGAATTTGTAGACTCCTTGGTTGCATTTATAACTCTAATGGTGAACACTTCTATGGATGAAGCTAATATGCCGAACATATATATCGAATATCGAATATCGAATATATCGAACAGTTCATTCATGTCTGAAATCATTGAGCGAGTGGTCTCAACCAGAATAAAGCAGCTTCTCTGTCGGCGTACAGAAAAAACATTCAACTGAGACGGCGCTTCTCAGAATATTATCAGATGTGTTTGAAGTGGCGGATCAGGGCAAGGTTACTACAATTATTATGTTAGATTTGTCGGCCGCTTTTGACTACGCCGATCATGACATCTTGCTTAGCAGACTCGAGAGACGCTTTGGGCTTCGTGATAAAGTTCTCGAATGGATGAAGTCATATCTTATGAATCGAGCGTCCAGGGTGCTGAATAATGGCGTGCTTTCTAGACCATCAAGGATGTTGTATGGAGTTCCATAGGGATCCATTCTTGGTCCTCTGCTCTTCGTTATATTCCTTGGTGAGCTGGAAGATGTGATAATGAGACATCAGCTCAAGATGCACTTCTATGCTGACGATGTTCAGCTATATTATAGCCATAAACTGGATGGATCAGTGGATGTTGAAAGTTTATTCTCGAGCTGCATAAGTGATGATGAGTCTTGGCTTTCTAGGAATAAACTTAAACTCAGAGTAAAACCGAGCTGATCTGTTTCGGAACGGATAAACAACTGTCTATCTATCTATCTATCTATCTATCTATCTATCTATCTATCTATCTATCTATCTATCTATCTATCTATCTATCTATCTATCTATCTATCTATCTATCTATCTATCTATCTATCTATCTATCTATCTATCTATCTATCTATCTATCTATCTATCTATCTATCTATCTATCTATCTATCTATCTATCTATCTATCTATCTATCTATCTATCTATCTATCTATCTATCTATCTATCTATCTATCTATCTATCTATCTATCTATCTATCTATCTATCTATCTATCTATCTATCTATCTATCTATCTATCTATCTATCTATCTATCTATCTATCTATCTATCTATCTATCTATCTATCTATCTATCTATCTATCTATCTATCTATCTATCTATCTATCTATCTATCTATCTATCTATCTATCTATCTATCTATCTATCTATCTATCTATCTATCTATCTATCTATCTATCTATCTATCTATCTATCTATCTATCTATCTATCTATCTATCATCATCATCATCTATCTATCTATCTATCATCTATCTAATAGAACTCTACTGGGCATTATATTTATAAGGCAAAGGTATAGGGCATGAAAAAGCATGCACCTCTGTTGGGAAACTCTATTGGACATAATTTATAAGAGAACATTATTATTATTATTATTATTATTATTATTATTATTATTATTATTATTATTATTATTATTATTATTATTATTATTATTATTGGTGGTAGTAGTAGTAGTAGTAGTAGTAGTAGCAGTAGTAGTAGTAGTAGTAGTAGTAGTAGTAGTAGTAGTAGTAGTAGTAGTAGTAGTAGTAGTAGTAGTAGTAGTAGTAGTAGTAGTAGTAGTAGTAGTAGTAGTAGTAGTAGTAGTAGTAGGGGCGGGAAGTTGGTAGAGTGGTAACAGCGTTGGACAATGGAGCAGAAGGTCGCGGGTTCAACTCCCGCGGGAGCCCTCAGGTCGACTCAGCCTTCTTTCGCCATCTGGCGATAGCAAATGAGTAGCGGATTAATCCGCGAAGTAAACAGGCGCGTTGCATGAGAACACTGGCCCCGTATCATGTAACCTTGCACCAGTCGCCTGGCTGAGGGCCTTGGTAACGGAGATCAGCGCCGCCCTATGAGCCTTGAGGTTAGCCTTGAGTGCTCGGGAAGGACTTTACTTTTTTTAGTAGTAGTAGTAGTAGTAGTAGTAGTAGTAGTAGTAGTAGTAGTAGTAGTAGTAGTAGTAGTAGTAAGTAGTAGTAGTAGTAAGTAGTAGTTCGGGTGTTCGATCCCGCAGGAGCCCCAAAGGTCGACCTCAGCCTTTTTCGCGGTCGTAAAATGAGGAGCAATGGTAAAAATCTCTGCGATAAGTCAAACAGGTACGCTACGCGATGCACTATCCCCGTATCCGTGGAACTGCACGCCTGGCTTTGAGGGCTATAACAACGGAGATCAGCGCCGCCCTATGAGCACGCGAGGCTCGGGAAGGACTTTTACTTTCACTATTTGATTAATAGTTAAGATTTATGTGGTAACTTATCCGATATCGGACTGCGTGAACACATGACATTGTTAGTTATTAACTTGAGACATGTAGCTGGTCTGAAAAAAACTATGTCTTTAAGTGCTTCTTGAGCGTATCGAGTGATGACAAGTTTTGAATAGTAAAAGGCAGACTATTCCAGGTCTTCACGGCAGTAGCTGAAAAGGTATGATCACCTACAGAGGTGTGGCGTGTACGTCGGACGTGTAGCGTCTTAGTAGAGGTTGACCTCAAGCGCTGTCGGCCCTCGAGAACTGCTGTTCAGCCTTGAGATATGCCGGGCCTATACCGTGTAGGCATCGAAAAACCAGCAGCGCCAGTTTGTATGGGATGGGATGGGATGGATGGATGTGATGGGATGGGACAGCACTGTTCCGTCCCATCCCATGGGACTCATGGGACAGGGCTACTCTTAATTTTAAAATTATTTTTGACCTTTTTGAAGCTTTTTGTCCTTTTTTCATATTTCATAATATGTGCAGTGGCGGCACGAGGCATAACACAGGGCAGTGCCTAGGCCCAGCCACGGGCCCTGCCAGACAAACAGTGAAATAAACTTAATCTGCTAAATTTATCCCGGTTGAGACTTCATTACGTCCCCAAGGTCATTTAAGAGGAAAGATGCAACAAGGTCAATTAAGAGGAGGTCTGGAACAGTTATCGACCATTAACTCATTTAGCGCTGTGATCTCGTTTTAATTATCGTCCCTGGTGATCTGATCAGCAGGTCATCCCATCTGTCTACGGACGAATATCGGCTACAGCCAGGGTGCGATTTGTAGAGAGAAGGGTGATTTTCCTCCACACTGCCCAACTACATCTACCCACAGACTGGCATCCCAGCCAAGTCAATGAAAGTCAATCTTCCCCACCACTGGGACAGGAAAATGCACGGAGCAGGTCAACTCGGCGACGCCGACTCGGCACCGGCCAACTCGGCACCGGCCAACTCGGCGACGGTCAAATCGGTGACAGGACAACTCGGCGAACGGAAAACTCGGCGCCGGCCAACTCGGCGACGGTCAGCTCGGCGACGCGTCGCGCAAGTTCATGTACAAAGCTATGGAAAACATCCTGAAAGAGAGTCGGTTTTTTATTAGCTGGACGCGGGCAAGGCAGTAGACATAACATATTTATATTTGGCCAGTTTATGATAAAGCGACACACACAAGACGCTAAACTAAAGTCCTGTGGAATACGAGGGAATATTTTCAGATGGATTCAAAATTATTGGAAGGATGCTTGGGCCATTGTGCAGAAATATCGACTCTGAGGGGCGGGAGCAGGAACATATTAATAGGTCACTAACCGTCATCTAAATTCAAATACTAAAAGAGCCACAGACGTTCAACCAAACCCTCCAGCTGGAAAAGCTTTGATGTTCCTGTCTGCTTGGGCAGGAGAGAGCCCTGTCATGTTCTGGCCTAGACTAGTCTAGCGATTTGTATGGGCGAGGGCAGGAACATTTCTTCTTCTTCTTCTCAGCATGCCCACTAGTGGAGCGTAACTGTTTCCAGAGTCCGGTTCCATAAATCTCTGTCCTGCGCCCACTTCCATGCTGTGGCAAGACCAAAGTTGTGTGAAGCTAGGTCTTTGTCGATTGTTCTTGCCCAGGTTGTTCTGGGCCTACACGCCGGTCTTTTCAGAACATATCAATAGCTCAAAGCCTTATAAGCAACACTAGCCGTCGACCAAATTCAAAGACGGATTGTCGGCTCCAGTTAAGTCGCGCCCTACTTAAGTGTCCATTAACAATGATTATATTGGTCCTCCTGAATTGGCGCCGAGTTGACCGTCGCCGATTTGACCGTCGCCGAGTCGACCGGGCGCACACTTGAACGGGCGCCAAGTTGACCGTCGCCGAGTTGTCGGTGCCGAGTTGGCCGGTGCCGAGTCGACCGTCGCCGAGTTGGGGCGTACCCGAAAATGCATTAACCGTCAGCATGTTGCCCCCCACCTGCTCCAGGTCACAAATCGCACCCGTACCAGCCCGTACCAAGCCACTGCTATGCAGCTTCTAAGTTACACTCCTGATTGTGTGATATGCGACTCGGTCAGGCCGGTGACAACGTACAACTTCAACTGAAGGTGTTGAATTTGTTGAAACTTTAAAGTTGAAACTTCGTTGACAGTCAGATTTTGCAGGTAGGCAGATACGCGTTGTAAATCGATGGCTTAGTTTTAAATAGCAGTATAACACCCAGAACAGTTGCACTTACCGACAGCTTTGGATTACTGTCTCTATGCAATAAGTTATGCTACGTAGGCATACGTGGGGCTTTTGTTTGGTTAGACTGCAGGGATCAAATTTGTACGTTGACGTTCGTGAGACGCAGTAACAAGTGTAATATCTGCAGCGTCGTTAATAGAATTAATGAATTTGTCGATTTACGTGTCTCTTTGTACATGCAGTCCTATTTAGTAGACATTAAACCTAAACTTTCATAGATTTCATAATTAATAATTTCATATGAAGTGTATTAACTTCGCTAGGTGGCGCCGCGTGTGGCTGCCAAAGAATTTCGAACGTGCGATTAAATGCTGTTTTTGTCGGATTATTTTTTCGTTCGGCTCCTTATGATGCACTAAAATTTGTACTGTTCGACTGTCCGTCCAGAAATAATATCGATTTTATATTTATTTGAGTGACTTTTGTGAAATTTGGATGAAGCGGATTTGTGTTATCGTCAACACCGTTAACATTTTGAATATCACGGTTGATCAAGATGGCCGCCGCAACGTTTCTCAGCTGGATTTTTGAGGACTTTGAGCCCGCGTCGTCGAAGGATCATTCTGAACTGGTGTCGGTTGTGCCGTCATTTGAGTGTTTCGGTGATATTTAGCTGAAAATTGTGTCGTTCGGACCTCACTTTTACATTCGTTTGCACAGTTTGTGGATTATTGATGCGTGACGGTGACCTGTGTTGTTCGGCTCTCATTGGGCCCCTGGGTTCCCAGGTCCGGTCGGAACCTGAACTCAGGCAAGTGTACGACCGTCGGCTACTGATGTCGTTGTACTCGCCGTATGCACTACCTGACCCAGATACGGCCACACATATTCATCGACTCGGGCTATGGACTGGCTCGCAGTTTATACGTCGTCGTTCTCATCTGAGGCGTTAACGTGGCTGTCGTGCTGGTCGTCGAGTGCGTAAACTTCCCACTACTCGATTTCTCGATAATGGTGCTGTCGTCATCGTCTCGACACGATCGCTCCCACCTCCTGCTCGTACCGTCCACAACCGTCCGCCACCAACACTCCGTCGCATTCGTCTCGCCCGGCACGCCACCCCGGTCGGGCGACAGGTCGTCTTTGGCAGTTTCAACGTTCGGTCACTGAACAAAAAACTTGACGATCTGCTTGAGGTACGACGTGATCATGCAATCGACGTGCTATTCTTGAGCGAGACCTGGCATGATGCCGAGTCGGTATCCATCAATCGCTTACGCGCCGAAGGTTACCTGGTCGTCGATCGGCCACGACCTCGTTCGCCGTCTAGCATTGATGCTATATCGACCAACCACGGGGGCGTGGCGGCCATCGCTTCGCCTGGAATTCGTCTCACGCGTCTCCACCTCGGCTTAGACCCAGAAACGTTCCAGATTATATGCGTGCGCATCGTGTCTGGCATATCGGCATGCGTAGTCGTTCTTATCTATCGTACACCTAGATGCTCTCAACCGCTCACGTCATTCATTGCTGAGCTGTCTGACGTGCTGGACCGCGTCATCGTCTACAACAACCCACTGTTCGTCGTCGGAGATGTCAACATACAGATGGAGCGTAATGATGACGCAGACACGTGTCGTTTTACCGAGCTACTGGATGCCTATGGCTTGCGCTGTCATGTGACAACTCCAACGCACGACTGTCACGGTATAATTGACGTCGTCATCACCCGCGATGATTTCCCAGCGCCGCTGGTTGATGTAATCGACGTGGGTCTATCAGATTATCGTCTGCTGCGATGGCAAGCTGCGTTCATTCGGCCATCGCCAGTCTACTCGACAGCAACGCGACGCGCATGGTGTCAGCTTGATCCAGACGCGCTTCGACGATGTCTGCAGTCATCGGCGCTCTGCAACCCAGACGTGTGGGCGCCACTCGAAATTGACGACCTCGCGCAACTGTATGTCGAGCAGATCTCGCAAATTCTGGGTCGATTCATACCAACCCGGTCCGTTACCTGTCGTCGTCGTCCTTCAGACCCGTGGTTTGACCAGGACTGTCGAGCGATGAAACGTTCTACTCGTAGGCTTGAGCGCGCAGCTAGAAGGGCTGATCCGTCGAATGTTATGGTGGCAACAGCAGCATGGCATGCCGCGCGGCGAGAATACAGAGAGCTGTGTAGTCGAAAGCGTGAATCGTTCTGGATCAGGAAGGTTGACTCTAAACGCTCGTCACCGGCACAGCTGTGGCGCTCAATTGACGCTCTTCTTGGTCGCGGTATAACTCCTGCGTCTGATGCCATCGGAGCGAACGAGCTACATGCGTTTTTCAATGACAAAGTTGCTGCCGTCCAAGCAGAAACTGCTGGGGCCCAACCCCCGTCGTTCACATCAGCGCCATCCACTTGTCGTTTTGAGCAGTTTAAGACACTCACCGTCGACGACGTCACTAAAACAGTTCGCGCACTGCCAGACAAGCAGTGCTCAATGGATCCGATACCAACGCGGCTACTGAAGGAAAATGTCGACGTTCTAGCGCCGTTTTTGGTTGACCTATTCAACAAGTCGCTCACCTCTGGATTGGTTCCGCGCGCTTTCAAAGCTGCCTCCATAACACCATTGCTGAAGAAGGCGAATCTTGATCCAGCTGATGCGAAGTCATATCGACCAATCTCCAACCTGTCGGTATTGTCAAAGCTGCTCGAACGACTAGTAGCGAAACAGCTGATTGAATATCTGTCATCATCAGGGCTACTGCCAACATTGCAATCTGCATACCGTCAACATCACTCCACGGAGACAGCTGTCCTCAAGGTATTATCGGACATTCTGCTTGCTGTCGACACAGGTAATCTCGTTCTGCTGACGATGCTTGACCTGTCAGCTGCATTTGACACTGTTGATCACGCAATTCTGCTGCGACGCATGCAGACGACCTATGGGATTGATGACACTGTTTTGTGCTGGTTTTCTTCATACCTCAAGGACCGCACTCAATATGTACGATGCAGCTCCTCCAAGTCTTCCTCAACGCTAACTGTATGTGGAGTTCCACAGGGATCGGTCCTCGGGCCGATACTTTTTCTGTTATATACTGCAGAATTGCAGGGGCTGATCCAGAGACGCCAACTTCAACCACACTTGTATGCTGATGATACGCAAATCTATGGCATCTGTAAGCCGTCAGAGACTGCCCAGCTACAAAGCGAATTATCTGAATGTGTTGACGACGTCGGTGCATGGATGCAATCCAATAGGCTAAAACTCAACTCAGCAAAGACTGAGGCGTTGTGGTGCTCGTCTGCCCGGCGCCAGCACCAGATTCCTGTGACTGGAATACGTGTTGGCAGGGAGGTCGTCACGCCGTCCGCTTTTGTCCGCGACCTAGGCGTCTACATTGACGCCGACCTGTCGATGCGGTCGCACGTCACAAGAATTGTGTCGAGTTGCTTCGCAGTCCTAAGGCAACTACGCAGCATACGTAGGTCCGTCACACCATCGGTGATGCAATCACTCGTTGCATTGGTGCTCAGTCGTATAGACTACGGCAACTCGACGCTTGCTGGTGTCTCCGGTCACCTGATTGCAAAACTGCAGTCAGTCCTAAACGCAGCTGCCCGTTTGATTTTTGCAGCTCGGAAATACGATCATGTGACGCCTCTTCTACGCGAGCTACACTGGCTTCGTTTCCCGGAGAGGATAGATTTCAAACTTGCTACGTTGGCATTTAAATGTCTCAATGGATTGGCGCCGTCATATCTGGCAAACGCTTTCGGCCGCGTGTCTGATGTCAAAACTCGATGCAACCTGCGCTCGGCGTCTACGACTGACGTTCTCGTGCCTCGAGTACGGCGTTCAACGATCGGTGGCCGTGCTTTTCCGGTCGCTGCTGCTCGCGTCTGGAATGGACTTCCGCCTCACGTGAGGTCATCAACGACGCTGGAGACATTCAAGAAGCACCTTAAAACTGAGCTATTCATTAGATGCTATGATGTATTGTGACCACCTCTCTGTACTTATATAGGCAATTTTATTTCTGTTTAATATTGTTATTGTTACGTGCCCTTGCAGTCGTTAGACATTATGTCACGTTAATCTTGTCGTTTAATAATAATAATAATAATAATTACACATGATTAATATTTCATATTAATATTATAATGGAAATCCCATAGGACGATGGGATGGGATGGGACAGGCATAAATTGCCATGAGATGAGGTGGAAATAGGACAGAAAAATCTGTCCCATGGACAAGCCTGTCAATTTCCAGAAGATTTTATCTGTTACAGTCTAAAACTCTAATATGTTGTCGAGTTGAAAGGTTGCCCGAAAAGCTCCAACAAATGTTGCCCTCCACCTTGGATGTAGATGTGATATAAAATAAGTACAGACCTTCTGCGTCTTCGAACCGCATGCGAGGGAGACCTGGCTGAATCAAATGTAGCCTGACTACGGATTAACACCTACAGAGGCATTATTAAGCTGCGCTAGATCGAGAAAGGTAGGAGGTGATTGCAACGGCCACAACGGTTTCGCTTTACGCTTTCTCGAAGACGAAATGATGATGATGATGATGATGACGACGACGACGATTATTATTATTATTATTATTATTATTATTATGACGACGACGATTATAATGACGACGACGATTATGATTATTCCTAAATTTTACCAGGTTTAATTGACATGTTTGACTGATGCATCGATGAAGCAACTGAGTTGGTGTCCATCACAGTTGTAGACGATTCAGAAGGCGACCAGCGGCAGCCGCAGTGAAGGTGACCCTCATCGGAAGTAGATCCCTGACCGTGTGATGCGCAACCTTGCAAAGGCACCATAGCTTGTGCAGCGATTACGGCCGACGTTGCTTCTGCTTCCATACTTACTGACAAAGCTACAATCGTAATTTTCCCTTCGTTATCATTTGTCTTGTCAATCAACTACAGTTATTTCATAACATTTGATGACGCTTTTTACTCTGTTCTTCTAGACTTTCCTTTCCGTTGACAGCAAAAATACACCTGAGATGACGCCGTAAAATGTAGCGTAATAGGGGACATATATGGCACTTCTTATATTTCTAATCAGAGACGCTCCCGGCTTTTTAGAATCACTTGATTACAAAATGAGACTTCAATACTTCCATTATTATTCCAGGACGGTTTATATAGCGCTGTACGCATGGCTTAAAATCCAAAATCAAAAGCGCTTTGACAACGCTGACATGTCAATGAAGGTCAGAAGGTGGCAATGTTAAAATCCACTGTGATGGTGGAAAGAACTTTGCTGCCGTGAAGAAGTCCGGTGCAAAGTCCTTTAGAAGCGGTCCTTCAAAGAAACTATAGCCCCATTGACATGCCAACGAGGAACGGAAGATGATGTAAGCGTCCGCGAGTTGGTAGTAGGAGTAGTAATCCAAGCAGATGTAACCACCGGTGAATTCCTAAAGAAACGGTCTTCCGCAAGAAGATAATTCCGTCGTCGAAATCAGCAAATCCGACGAAGGTGGAAAATCCGACGACGTCCAGAATGACAGTCAACCGCAAATCCGCTGAATTTTCACGCGGCAGCCACTATATTAATAATGACTGACATTGGCGCACACTCGACGGAAAGCGACCGACTTGAACTTCCAGACCGACTTGAACTTCCATTGAACTGAGTGTTGAAGGAACAGAGCTGTTAACGAGGACTCAACCCTCAATGTCAGGACCAGGACCAAGGACTTGACCCTCGAGGCCAGGTCGAAAACTCAATCTTCAAGGCCAGGACCAAGGACTTGACTGTACTACTATTTGAATTGTAATTGAATGCAAACATTTATAAATGGCCTATAAATGTTTGCATTAAATTACAATTCAAATAGTAGTATAGGATTGGAACGCAAAAAGGTAAGTAGCAGTATTACCATTAGCCACTACCACCAAAGTGAAAAATGCACTACTAATTTTAGCAATCAAACAGTCGCTTATATTTTTAATAACTCGTTCTGCCCCTGGCCTGGTTTTTGGGAGGTGACGCCGATGCATTTTTAAATTGGAAATAGAAACTTAAATGACTGCATTCAGGGTATAACACCGCAGAAATAGACCAAATTTCAAGCATTCTTACATAGGGGTTGTGAAATATTTGCAGTTAAACAAAGTGGTACTGGTTTTACTTGTCCACCCTGTAAAATATAATTATAAGCTGCTCCCATTGTCGTGTAGAAACATTATATGGGTGTCACAAATGCAGACAGCGAAATATAATAAAATATATCTTGAATGAGCTCTTACTCACTATGCATACACGCTAGAAAACTAGATTACACACACTAATGTTTTATGGGCCAAGTCACTGACTGATTTCAAGGACAAACCTCTCAATCCTTAAAAGGCCAGGACCAAGAACTCAACCTTCAAGGCCAGAACCAGAACCAAGGACTTGTAACTTGTCCTTAAGAAGTCATTAAGGTCAGAACCAAGGCCAGTGGCGTAGCCAGGATTTTCGGAAGGTGGGAGTTTGGTTTTTGGTTTTGATAGTGACCAACTTTGACAAAAATCCTGACAAGCAAAAAACGTTATCGCATCTACCTTTTTACGTGACAAGCAGAAAAAACGTTATCGCCAGGGCCAATGACTAACATATATGGAAAGTAAGAAATGTGGCACTAGTAGACCGAGGCAACCCATTCCGGTCCAGTTACTCTGAATGAGCGACAATGGGTGAAAGAGGAGCGCAATGTAGGGACATAAAATTCATACGATCAACATAGCGGTGAACGTGATGAAAACTATTGGAAGACAATGGGAGATAAAGGTCAGTAATGGAAGAAGACGTCTGACCTTAAAGACCTGCAGAAGCAAAAATGAGCGAAAAAATAATAAGTACGGTCAGAAATTGGAAGCCAATGAAGAGTAGTTAGCATAAAATCTGAAACTTGGCCACAAGCCGAGTAACAGCATTTTGCACTCATTTGCAAAGTAGAGAGCAGGCTTCTAGAAAGACCAAAGTAACGTGTACTGCAATAGTCTAACTTTCTGGCAACAAAGGCATGAACGAACGATTTGTCTGCAGACATAGAGAGCGACGAGCGAATTACCCTAATGCGCGTAGACTAGCAGAAGCGGGAACGAGATAGACGAGCAATATATTATTTGAAGAATACGTTAGACCTACTGTCAATGCAAACGCCAAGATTTTGTACACATCCTGTGAAAGTTAAAATAGGAAACACAGAGCACGGTGAATCATAGCCATCTTAGAGTACAGAGTACCAAATCATATACGTTGAGTTTTGTCAGAGTTGAGTCTCAGTCTATTGGATAACATCCAATCCTGAAGAGTTGTACTTTCTTTGAAAATCTGGGGTTGAAACTACAGCACTTCAATCAAAGCTTAAGCTGCGTGCAATTGCCCAAAGCAACAAAAACTAGCCTTTTACTAGTACGGTTGCCGAGCGCAGCCAAATCCCGATGAAGACAGTAAATCTGACAGTCGGAAGAAAAAAAGATGTCACATTGTCCATCTTCTTTGGATCGTAAGACAGAAGACCACTGCAGCGACTGAGACAAACCGTGCTGCCATGATCATGAACCTGTCATTATTCTGTGCTCCTACAGTAGATCTAGTCAGTAGACTAGATCTACTGTACTCAAAGATGAACACTGAACAGTGTTAGAATTTAGCTTATAATACTCGTAAGTCTGTCAAGATTTTCATCTATCGTTTATAACTTTGTGCTTTTGCACTTGAGATGTTTTGTTATTATTATTATTATTATTATTATTATTATTATTATTATTATTATTATTATTATTGAAAGTTAAGATTTATGTGGCAAATTTTCCTAGGAGGACTGCTTGAAAACATAGTTCATGGTTGGTAGGTCAGGATTTAACAGAGTAGCTGATCTCGAACAGCCAAGTCTTCAGTCGCTTCTTAAATATTTCCAGAGAAGGTGATGTATGAACACTGATGGAGAGACGATTCGAGGCTTCCGCTGCGGTGACCGGGAAGGCGCGTTCGCCGGAAGTGGCAAGGCGTGTGCGGAGCACGAGGAGTGCCAGTCAGATCGCAGACGCCTTCTACTGTCTATGTCTGGGGATCTCTGGAGTTCGGACCTGAGATAGCAGGGACCGATGTTGTGCAGGCACCGATAGACGAGGGTTGTCAGCTTATACGTTATTCGCTCAGAGACCGAGAACCAGCGTAGGCCGATCAACAGTGGCGTTATGTGATCATGCTTCTTGATCGTTGGATCAGGCATGCAGCCGCATGAAGTACGTTCTGGAGTCTATCGAGGATCGAAGAGGTGTTTCGGAGCCCTGCTAAGTTGCGTTGCCAGTCTTAACTCCTCTTTAGAGGATGCCCATTAATTACGTCAACAATATAGGTGGGCAGAGGGGTTTGAAAAAGTGTGACAGTTGTTGACGGGGAGGGGGTCAAAAAAGTTGACGTCAACAATTTTAATTTTTACAAATAATAACAAATTGGAAATATCATGGAATACTATTTATTACAACGGAAAAAACCTGACAAGCAAAAAGGTCATCACCGCCGCACTATGACGCTTGATGAACAAAAGAAAGGGGGAAAGGTCTCATCGCTACAAACTAATAACCTTCTAAACCTTTTATGGGGTAAAAAGTTTTTGACATAATTATAGGGGGTCACTGAAAGTTGACAGTTGTTGACAAGAGAGAGGGGTAAAAATTGCCCTAAAATTGTTGACATACTTAATGGACAGCCTCTTAGCATAAGTTGTGTGATGAGTGTGTGTGAAAATTGTCAGTCATTAAAGGCTTACAAAGTTTTCTCCCTTCCTATATTATGACCTTAAATATATTAATAAATATATACATGCGTTGCCAATTCTATATATTATTCTTTGTTCTATGTGTGCGTGTGTGTGGAAATATTACAAATGTTAGCAAATTATTAATGACAAGATAGCATTTAAACGGCTAATAGCAAATATTTAATGTGCATGGTGGTCTACTGGTCCTGTTTGCTATATACAAGTTTGTTATATCGTAGCTGGATTGTAGACTATGGTAACCAGATATATTTGTAAAAACCAGACCGTTTTGGAGGTTAGTGTTAGCGTTGTTATTAGGAAATGGCCGGAAACCGCTCCAGACAGTCACGTAACTACCGAATCCGAATATTGTTGTCGCATTTATGATTTAATTGTAACCTTACAAATTTCGTTTAACTTGTACTTTTAAGTTGCAACCCGAGGTACTCTACATGCTTCGTATCAAGATGCGGCAAATGTTTACCCAAAACCCGGTGTGCAAAATATCCGGTATCCGGTGGAAAATGCAAATGTGGTCATTCCCTAGTTGCTACTGATGTCGACATTTTCCCGAATCATGCAGAAACAAGTCCGACGAGCAATAAGCCTTTTAATAATTATACTAGAAAGGTGCTCGCTTCGCTCGTAGTGCAGGATAATACAAATATCTATCGCTCGAGGCAACGAATATTCCAGAACGACCAATCAGAGCGCTCACCCAGCCAACCAATCAGAACGCTTGAAGGTAACCAATGAGAACATCACACAGCCAACCAATCAGAACGCTCACACAGCCAACCAATCAGAACGCTCGAACGCTGGAGCCAGCTTGCTAAATGCATTTCGGTTGGCGCATTTCGCAACCAGACGACGCCAGATGTATCCGATAGCGATGGGTCTTAATCCGCCAGATTTCATAGATAATGCTATCAGGTTGCCTTTTAGCATTTTCCTCCAAAAAGTAAAATACACAGAGCATAAAACAAACGAGGAAGTCATGAAGGAGATAGAGGAAGAAAGAAGCCTGATAGATACAATCCGGGAAAGGCAGAGAAATTGGATGGGACATGTCCTCCGGCATGACTCTCTACTAAGAACAATAATCGAAGGAAAAATGGAGGGAAAGAGAGTGAGAGGTAGACCGAGAAAGATGATGTTGGAGTGGATGATGAATAAAGGATATCAGGAACTCAAAGAAGAAGCAAGCAATCGATCGGAGTGGAGAAACTGGATACCTGGACCTGTCGAGAGACAGAAACACTGATGATCAGGTTGCCTCCAAGAAAGAATAGGTATTACCTGTTGAGGGCATTTTCCGGACAAGATGACGTTGGTGAAATCGCTTAGGGCCCTCAACAATTCCGCCGCTGACTCTTTTTCACCAGTTCTACCAGATGTTGTGGTCGGAAACCATCCGGTCCACCTGCAGAGCCTTTCGGAAAAGAGTTAATTGCCTGTTCAACGTCCTGAACAGCGACTGTTAGACAGGTGGTGATTGTAGTCGGAGTCGGTAGGCGCCTCATTTCTTCTTGGAATGTATTCGAATGGTGTTTTCCCAGTAATGCGGCGAAAGATTCTGCATTCGGTTCGATCGGGTGATCGTTGTCGCAGAGAATGCGAGTGGCGGCCCGAATATTTCCGTCCTCCAGTTTGGCAGTAACCGCAGCGATTAGCCTTTCAGCAAAAAACCGAAGTGCTGTGGATCTCTACTCCCAGGAGGAGGCACTTGCTTAGCCGTGTACCGTTTGTCATTGATGGGATTGAAATTGTACCGTCGGCTGAAGTACGCCTCCTCGGGGTCCTGTTAGATGAATCGCTTTCGCTCGATGGCCACATCAGCAATGTCACTCGGAGTTCCTTCTATCAGCTTCGGAGGATCAGGGCGATACGTCGGCACCTTCCAACGTCGGCAGCGATCCAACTCGTGCGTGCCGTCGTCATCACGAGGATCGACTACTGCAACAGCATCCTCCTTGGCCTACCAGATGCCCAACTGAGCCGTCTGCAGATGATCCTCAATGCTTCTGCCCGCATGATCTACGGTGTCAGATGGGGCGAGCACGTCACCCCCTTACTCAAGGACAAGCTGCACTGGCTGCGCATCCCTGAGCGCATCATCTACAAGCGATGCTGCCTGACATTCCGGGCCCTCAATGATCCCGCCTGCCCAGTCTACTTGGCTGAACTTGTGCATAGGCCATCGCTTACTGACTGTCGGCGGCAGCTTCGTTCACGTAATCGGGTCCAATTGGTTGTACCCCCTCCATCTAAGACAGCGAAATTTGGGGAGAGGTCTTTCACCCGGGGGAATCCCCTCCTCTGGAATTCGCTGCCCGACATTGTGACTAACGCGACTAGTCTAGAAATGTTTGCTACCAGACTAAAGACGCACTTGTTTAACATCTCATTTAAGTGCAATCTGTAAAGCGCTCTTGATCTTGGCCTGCTGTGACTATAGCGCTATATAAGTTGGCACATTAACTAACTAACTAACTAACTAGCAGGAAATTTCGGTTTAGGTTTAAAGCAATGAGGCTTTGTAAGTTTCGCGGTGTCAATTTCCTCTTAAGAGATTCAATCGACTTTTAATAGTTATCTGAGACAACTTACGGTTGCGTCCCGCACGGCTCGGCTGACGAAGGGAAGTTGTCGCGAATCCTAAAAGAGCACGCCAAAGTTCTTGATTTTCAGGATGTGCAGAAATTGATCCAAGGAAATCCGTCAATTTACTCGAACACGCGAAAAGGGCTGATTTGGGGATGTGCTTAATAACGCGGACATTAAATTTGGGTCCGGATGATTCGGGGAGTCGGATATTGTGCTGGATTCAGGATTGGCCAGTTGATTTCGACGATCAGTAATCTGATAAACTTGGAAAGGGTCAACTGCAGCGGTGAGCGGAGGAAGGTGAGATCCCGGGCAGCGATTGGTACGAGGGCCGTGTTCGTGGACGGTTCCATCTCGGATGTGCAATTGTCTTTGAACAAAGCAATGACTTCATACGCCGCTCGCTTTTCGCGTCGCTCGAGGAAGACCGTTGTTTTCAATAATAACGGACTCCATGGTAACGTCACAGATGACGGTTAAATTCCAGTATTCAAGCCGAGCGTTAAAATAAATAATTCAAAACATACGACCTCTCAATGCTAGTCCCCTTTCAACTGCAGAAGCAAACGCAAGCGCAGTGTTCCTCGAATGGCGAAATTAATCCCCGAGATCAATGACTCCAGGGCCACCGAACAACACGAATTATATTCCATAACTAAGAAAAGAACTGTTTTTAAACGCCAATTTAAACAGAGCCCTGTGTCCTGTGTCCGAACAGCTCCTCGTCATGACGTTATTATTATTATTATTATTATTATTATTATTATTATTATTATTATTATTATTATTATTATTATTATTATTATTATTATTACAATTTATAGAACGCAGTAAGCATATTGAAGACTAAAGTCAAAAGCGCTTAACAATGAACACTATAAGAGATATTAAACATATGCGTCTTAAGGCACTTGATAAACAGATAATGGGAGGTCACAATTGTCACGTTCTTCGACAGAGAGTTCCACAGACTCGGATTGCCCCTCTAGAAGGATCTGTCGCCGAAGACAGAAGTCTTAGATGGAGGAGGAACCACCAATTGACGACAGTTGCTAGATCGAAACCGCGATCGGCGGTCGACCTCCGTAGACTTGATGACCAAGCCCGATAAGTAGCTGGGGCAAAAGGGGTCATACAGCGTCCGAAATGTAAGCCAACAATGCTTGAAAGCTATGCGCTCCGGGGATCCTGAGCCAGTGAAGATTATCGCGTAGAAACGGTGTCAATTGCTCGTTCCAACTCGAGCCAAAAATCAGACGACCTGAGACGTTTAACACCTACTGAAGACGATTTAGTTGGTTGGCAGGAAGTCGAGAAGAACGCTATTACAATAATCTACTCGAGCTAAAACGAGGACACGGACAAGATTGATGACGACAAGCGCCGGGAGGTATCGACGGATCTCCCTGACCCTTCGCAGCTGAAAGAAACAGGTACGAATTACATTGTCCAAATGTCCGACAAACGAGAGTGTCTCGTCAAAAAGAACTCCAAGGAGGCGCAGTTCTGTGCTCGGAGTGACATCAACATCACCAATCCGAAGCGTATTCCGGCATATGAGATGCCTCCTCTGAGGAGTGCTTAGCCAGAGGAGTTCGGTTTTTCCCGGGTTTCCAGAGTCGATTTTCATCAGTCCACCTCTGGACTGAGGAGATGCAGTCCGTAATATGGGACCGCCAACATTCTACCTCAGACGGCGGGCATGAGACGTAAATCTTAAAGTCATCAGCGCAGGCATGATAGGCAAGCACACACGTTTTCAATGATAGGACCAATATCCACCACATAGAGTATAAACAATAGTGGACCGAGTACAGATCCTTGTGACACTCCACTAAGAACACGTGTGTCCATTCCAGCTAACAGACTTAAACCTGTCGGCCAAGTAGTTCCGAATCCAAGACAGAGCCAGCCCTTTTAGTCCATAAGTGGATTCAAGTCGGCGAATGAGGATGTCACGGTCCACCGTGTCGAAAACAGCCGAGAGATCTAGGAGGCAGAGGAGGGCCAGCTGTCCATTGGTGACCGCTTCAACAATGTCATTGTAAATGCGCAGGACCGCAGTTTCGGTTGAATGGCCCTTCCGATAGGCGGACTGGCCTTTGGGCATTAGTCCATTCATCGTAAAACAGGCCACGAATTGATTATTAACAACTCTCTCAAGCAGCTTAGACAAGAAAGGAAGATTGGAAACGGGACGGAAGTTAGATAATTCCGCTTGGTCCAAGCCTGGCCGCTTGAGGTGCGGGTAGACTTCCGCTCGCTTCCATGACGATGGAAAGTCTCCGCTGCTTAAATAGGTCGACAGTAGAGTCGTAAGAAATGGAGCAAGCGTCTCAATGGACTCTTTGAGGAGCCATATCGGGAGGGGGTCGGCTTGGCATTGCTTACAAAGGTGACGCCATCACGATGGACGTGACCTTTGCAATCGAAGGAGCAGAGAACGAAGTGAGAACGGACCCAGAGTAATCCAGAAACTTGGCCGGGCCAGCGTTTGCCGTTCTCTCTCTGATTGCATTAACCTTACCACACATGAATTGGTGGTAATCTTCAGTAGAGAAACTCGACGGCTGACAAGCGTCTTGCCACGGCTACCCAGCAGCGTGTCCAGGTGTTTCCAAGTCTGCCCTGTGTCACCTTCAGCACCATCAAGGGCGTTATTCCAGTATTGTCGACCCTTCTGCCTCACAAGAAGTCTACTAGCTTTCAGAGCTGAACGCCAAGCACTGTGTGCAGCTGCCTCGCCATCCTTCCTCCTCGCCTTTCGGTATGACCGCTCGAGGCGTCGCGCATCTCGTCTAGACAGCCTGCAGTCGGCGTCATAAAATAGCCGATGAGGACGAATGCACACCGACATCCCGGTCACTGGCGCCAAATCGTCAAGAATTTCCGTAATATCGGCAAAGTAGCAGTCAGAAAAATCCGAAGCGGCTCTACCTGGAACGACGGGTTGGCTGTGTCGCTTTGAGCCTAGTAACAAACTCATCAGAACTAAAGCCATTCCACTTCCTGCGGAGTATTTTCATATAGGTTGGAGGTGGACAGCAGTCGGGATCGTCCAATGAACCACCTTGTGGTCAGACAGACCAGACTCTGACACGGTGACGTCGTCAAAGCCTTGATCATCGGAAGTTAGAACGACATCTAGTAAACCTCCTTGGTCGTTGGTCGGTTCCTCGACGAGCTGACGTAACGAGAAAGCGCCTATGAGCTGACCAAATTTCATACTGTCAGAATCTGTGGGCCGTTCGAGGTGCATTGTCTAAATCAGTCCCACGTGGGATGGTACGCGCCGCCTCCACGACATTATAAGCCCATGTCGCGAAGTCGTTTATAGCAACACTGTCGGCATGCTCATGCCAGGTCTCTATGAGAGACAGGATGTTGAGATTATATTCGTAGAAGAGGTCAGGAACGTTATCGGACGGAACGAATATTCAGTAGCCCTCCTCTGAAATGAAACTTGAAATGAAAAAATGAAATGAAATGAAATCAGGATGAACAATGTGGCGCTGGAGTTGAGGGTACACGAAACCAAGGATCTAGACGCAAGGATCTAGTCGGAGTAGAGTTCTCGTCTGCACCAGGATTTAGTGGAGCAGCAGTGTGTCGAAGAGACAATATATATATATATATATATATATATATATATATATATATTAGGGTGTGACAAAAAGTACAAAATTTTAGAGTTCACATCCCGTACAAACGGAAATCGATGATCCATATTAAAGTAAATAAGCTATCGAAAGCAGATATTTCATATGAATCACCCATTTCTAGCAACTTTGTTAAGAATGCAAGTCAATTTTGCCAAATTTATGCATTGCATTGCCATTTTCCGACCCAGTCTGACATTAACAGTATTAGCAAGTTACACCATTGCACCATTACACCATGGTGTAAAATAGCAGGGAAATATATATAATATAGGGAAATTAGCAGGGGTAGGAAGTTGACAGAGGCAAGAAGTTAGCAGAATGATAACAACACTGGACGATGGAGCAGAAGGTCGCGGGTTCAACTCTGGCAGGAGCCCTAAGGTCAATTCAGCCTTCTTTCTCCAGATGGCGATGGCAAATGAGTAGCGGATTAATCCGCGGAGTAAACAGTCGAGTTTCATGAGAACACTGGCCCCGTATCATGTAACTTGCACCAGTCGCCTGGCTGAGGGCCTTGGTAACGGAGATCAGCGCCGCCTTATGAGCCCTGAAGTTAGCCATGAGTGATCGGGAAGGATTTTACTTATACTTTTGCACCATTCTAACTTATATGCTATGAGCCAAGCAGCATATCATCTTCTAAATTGAACAAAACTGACCGAATAAGAACAAAATCATACGTATGCTACAGTGCTGCAGTTTAACTATTAGTGCAGTAAATGTGATTTGCTTTCTATAGTTGGCAACTCTGATCTTGATTTCTTCATTTGAATTATAACTCCAAGGCGTTAATCATGTCCGTAAACTTTATGGAAGGCTACAGAAACATCCTTGATATGTCTTTCCACATCTTGTGCATGACATGGATAATATGGCATACTTATTTTTGCATGATTTTCAATGGCTCCTGAAGTGATGTCATGCACGAGTGGAGGGATGTCAAATTTCACCCGTTCCCAATCAATGTTGAAGTAGGAGTCTGAAGTGAAGTTGATTGTAATATTGTTCTTGTCAAAACAACGAATTCTACCACTGTGTTGATGATTACTCCGAACTAGTGCAATTTTGCATAAGCAAATTTTAATATATTTTCGTCCTCATCACCGACAGCAGCTATATACTGAGGTTTATTCTGTGGACCATTGCTAGAACAGCACTGATTGTCACTATCCTCCTCTTCTGCCATTGCCAGTGTAACTGACATCACTGCAAAGGTCATTTGGACTGTTTTCTGAATTGTAATTCATTTCAAACTCTTCTAAAGCAGTACTACTTTCTCCCATTTCTCTTTTTGTTTTGCCTTCAACCTTTGTTAATTTTCATTTTCTGTCTTCTAGTTATTGCAGCCTACTTGATGTAACTGGATCAATTTTTCAATATCCAGTTTTCAGGTAGTTTTTTCTGCAGATCATTCCATTTCTCAAATAGCCTTTTCACTTTTTTCACTAGGCTGAGTCGCTGACAAATGCAATAGTAGGTATGCTGGCCTTATTATATATCTCAATCACTTCAGATGCAAAAGTTTTTACAACATCAACAGTCTTATGTCTCTCTTTTTGCTGTTAAAAATAACACGCTCTTAGAACATCTTCACACGTTGGCAACACATTTTGGGGAATTTTGGCTAATTCCTTTGGAAACCCAAATACTGAATGTCAACTTTTACTTCGTGTTCTAGAGCAGTGGTTCTCAATCCTCTTTGCCTCGCGGACCTCTTTTGAAGTTCAAAAATATCTCGCGGACCACCTGCTAAATTGAGCAGTCATCTGCTCCAAAGAGGCGGTGATGACCTTTTGTTATTTTTTGCTTGTCATGCTTTTTCACGTAGAAAATGCACAGAATACACACAAAATGTGCCGATAACCTTTTTGTGCTGATGACCTTGTTTTGATCGTCTCACTTTTCAGATTTTTCACATGGAAAATTAATATGTCTAATTTTTATTTACGTTTTTTCAGACTTCGCCGCGGACCACTAGACCCCGTCTTGCGGACCACTTGTGGTCCGCGCGCGGAACAAGGGTTGAGAACCACTGTTCTAAAGCTTGCCATAATTTAACTACAATTCACCTCTAAACCCACTTAATGATCATCATTAGAAATCATAAATACAATGGTTGCTATGGGCATGAGAAGAAAGCAGAACCCACTAGCGTGCCAAGAAGTGGATCACTTTATGAAGGATATTGTAGGAAAGCCTGTATTATTTTAATAGCAAACACCCAAGTTTACCAAATTTAATCAAAAACTATCAATAGATTCAACAAAACAGTTTATAATATCCCAGCAACTATGTTAATGCAGTTATTGTTAAGAAGCCATTGCTTTGCAATGAAATATGCAATATACATATTATTCATACATCAGTTTTTTCAAAGTTGGGACCCTAGACATAAAAATAATATATTGAAATAGGGGTTTTTCTGATCAGTAGATCAAAGAGCATCTTTTAGTACTGAATGGATATAGTTTGTACTTTTGTCACACCCTAATATATATATATATATATATATATATATATATATATATATATATATATATATATATATATAAAGGCAAAGCAGATGGCGGACGCCGGGTTGTCGACGAAGGAAGTCTATCACTGTTGAAGTCAGTGCAGATAAACGCACCATTCTCGATCGGCACCAACTTCGGTCGGAAACGTCTCCGGCCTGATCTCCTTCCGCGGTAGTGACGAACTCGACGCTGGGTCTCACAGAGTCTAAGAATCCCGAATTCGAACAGTAAATCAACAACGCAAGGTGCAGAACGATCACCGTGAGAACAAGCCAGTATCTCTGTCGACGAATAACGCGGCGTTCGCATAATCTCTACTCAGTAGTCTAGTCGAAAAACGTAGCGGAGAATACAGTCAAGCGACGGCCATATTGATCAACGGTGAAATTCGAAATTATAACGGTGTTGACGTAGAGATCGTTCCGATTCTGCTAAATTTCGCCGTAAACACTCGAAAAGCACCCTATGCTTATCTGCACCACAGTCAGATAAAAAATTCTGAGTGAGTCACATTTGTCCTTCCCTTCTGGCAGCAGCTCCTAAAGTTTTTTCTTTCTAAACTAAAAGCATTTCTAGGGTCCTCCGTAGGCAAGTTTAACGTTTTCGAAGATCCGCCATGGGTTACAGTATTTCTTAGAACCTCCCTGGCTTCGAACCTCCCTGGCTTCCAACCACAATGACCCTTTGGATTAATTGACTCCGCATGAATGACCTCCCTTGGTTATAGCTACTTCTTACTAACAATAAGCACCTTGGAGTAAGGAGTTCCTTCGGTGTTGCTATGCAAGAGCTATAGAAATTCACGAGGTTCTACTTCTTCTTTTTCTTCTTCTTCTTTTTCTTTTTTTTTCTTCTTCTTCTTTTTCTTCTTCTTCTTCTTCTTCTTCTTCTTATTATTATTATTAAAATTATTATTATTATTATTATTATTATTATTATTATTATTATTATTATTATTATTATTATTATTATTATTATTATACTGACGCAGATCTAGTCTGTAACTGGATTTTTGCTACTATTCACAGAGCTCTTTAAGCAACAACAGCTATAGTTGAGTCATAGCACCTACAGTGTAGCTTCGTCGGCGAAATAACAGACTGAGTGAACACAGTTTAAAGACGTTGGCCGCAAGAACTATTATTAATGCAGTCCCAGGAATTTTTGCTCAAATATCTACTGTAAATTAAGATTTCCATGCCCTGAAGCAGTACTTATTCGATTCTGCAAACCCGAACCGGATATCTGCAACGTTTGTATGATAATATAATTGTCTGCTGACAGTTGAACCAATCAATATTATGAATCTATTACTATCCATTGAAACAACGCATGATACGACCATCGAATTAACATGACAGAGGAGTCATTTCCGTTTCCCACTATAGCCGCTTACTAGACCTCCCTTTCCGGTCTCTAAGTGCATTTTGGCTGTTGTTAGCGAATCAAAATTACCCCGAGGTCGCCTGACACAGCTTTAGAATGTAACTGAAAACAAAGGAGACATTACACATTTTATTTTAAATTGGAAGATGGCAGAGTGAGTTACGTGCTGGAGCGTCAGGCTGACGGAGCGGGTTCAAGCCCCGTTAGTGCCCCTAGTGGCTTTCACACAGGCAATAATGCCTCATAAGCCACTTTAAATCATGCTAAGTAAGTTTTTTTAAAACTTAGTAATGAATGGTTGGCATTTGTTGTGCTCATGGGCAGAGTTTGTCTTTGTCCTTTATTTGTCCAATACTTTGTCCTTTGTCTCCCTTCTCTTCCCTCTCCTCCCTACCTCCTCCCCTCTCCCTCCCCCCCCCCCCCCCCTCCCTTCCCTCCCTCCTGGAGTCCAGCAAATGCCCGTAGGTGAGTTTTAGTTCGTTTTCGACACAACTATCTACATCTTGAAACACCATGTTTTGTGAATGTGACTTAGTTTTCTTAAAATGTTATTTTATCGTCAGACAAAGTGAAGGAATTTAGCTATCTAGGAAGTCTGATAACAACCGATGCCAGATGCAATAAACAAGAATACGTATAGCAATAGCAAAGGAATCTTTTTACAAGAGAAAGGAGCTGATGCAAAGTAAACTAAAACTAAACCTAAAAAAGAGATTGGTAAAAACATTGATATGGAGTGTGGCGTTGTATGGGGCGGAGACGTGGACAATGAGAAAGGAAGATATAAAACGATTAGAGGCTGCACACGTCAGGTCTGTGGAAGTCTAACCTCCGACTCTGATTCTGATACTGTTAGTTGGAAGCATAACATATTACGAAAGATCCAGTCGATTGCTAAAAAGAAAAAGGCTGGGGCTAGGATGCAAACCAGTCTGACCCAATACTTTGTTGAGAATCGGTTGGAGAGTCGACCACCTTCCCGGACCCTGACACAGGTATTTTTGGTATAATTCTTCTATAGAGATCACAGAGGTCGCAAATGGTGCGGCACAGCCTCGAAGTACCTTCGAATTTGATAATGCGCGCTTTGTCCACCATTGGCAGACACCCACGGTTCAAAGGTTGTAGGTAGGAGAGAAGACAGAGCGAGAATGGCGTCGATAGTACTAGTAGACATCCGGGCAGTGAATCCCGACTGCAGCGGCCTCTTTATTCGGAAGAGTAGAGACTGCAGACATGCCAGCAAAACGTGCGCGAATACGTGAATACTTTTCCTGGGAAAGAAAGAAGAATGATTACGGCATCATTAGGCGCTAGTAGGAGCACTACGATTTAATGCCCTCTCCTTGTAGAGCGATAGAGAGATTAATTCTTTCCATTCGGCCTGCGCTTGACAACCGTCAACACCTGGGTGAACAGTGTGTGAAGAGCCTAGATGACTGGCCGATAGCACATTTGGAAGTTCTGTTTTATTGTCGGGACCTGTTCGTCTGTTCCGTCATTTTTTACTGGCGACTACTACTTCCCAAAGTGGCGGGGCGTCTGATCAGATATCAACGGCAGAGCTGTTTGGGCCCCGTGTCTAATATTGCATCTGGGAAACCATTGGGGTGGTTTAGACCATTTTTATAATGTTTCATCCATCGATGTAGCGCCTCATCTTCCGATCAGTCTGGTTTGTTCATAGCGGTGAATGTAGACAAACATTGTGTGCCGTTAGAAATAAAGTTACAAGGGCAATGCAGCTGTAAACGTCGCCTCCCACATGAAAACGAGGTCTTCTGGGACCAAAACAGATATTCATCGGGGTTTATCCATCTCTAGAACAGTATTCCTACATGGTTCTATGCAACTATATCCAAGTACATTTGTGCAAAAGAAATAGTAGGTGGCTCACTTTTTCCAATGACGATTTGTCTTTTGCTGTTTGTTTTTCTTCTGATTTTGTAGCCGGGACATGAGGGACAAAAAGAGCATCCGACAAAGAGACCGACAATCATCAGAAGAAGTCCCACCGACACAACCGCGATAATTGGAATGCTGTAAAAATAAAATGACTGGATATTATAGTATCAATTTATTTGCGTTGCTTCCTAATTATTAAACGAATGATGACTGTAACGCTGAGAGAAACTGGCATACACACATTATATATATATATACATACATTATGTAATATATATACATACATTATGTATACACATTATACATATACATATATAACATGATTACTGTTACTTGATTTTTTTGTGGGCTTATATGAAGTTATATCTGCACTCTGTAATGTGCTCTTGCGCCTGACATGTGGTAATGTGGCGCACAATAAATTGTCAGTCGAATGATTGATAATATTGATATATATATATATATATATATATATATATATACATACATACATACAATATATATACATACACGCGATACACTAGCCCTGTAAGAGTCGCCTGGTCGAGGGCCGAGGGCTATAGAAATGGAGATAATTATATCATATATAAAAAATGTCGAGGGACATCTTCATCATCATCATCATCATCATCGTCATCATCATCATCATCATCATCATCATCATCATCATCATCATTTTGCTCTCTGCCAACTCTTTAGCAGTACAAAATATTTCCAAGTTCTATCTTCTGTTAATCGTGAATTTGCGAATAACTTCTTGACGAGCCTTGTTTCACCCGAAATTCTACACATCCCATTTATTTCAGAACCCTGGCTACGCCAGCTCAATCACAGCAAAGTTTTAGAGAAATATACCTTGCCATTTCAGAGATACCAGCATCTAAACATCATGCCTATCAAATCAAAAAATTTCTAAAAAATTGAACATTTATTACTGATGAAATTAAAGCGTTCAACATTTTTAAACTGTACAATAGTTACGGATGAAATTTCATCTTTGTATTAATTGCCATATATGCAAACTATCTTTAAAGTCTCATTCGACTATTCATAATTTATCAGTAGAAAATTTAAATAAATATAATTACTAAGATTATTAGAACACAGTAATTGAAAATTGAAAACTAAGATTACTAGAACACAGTAATTGAAAAAGGTACCAAAAGTGGGTTAGATCAGGGCAGGACATAATAATAGGGTTGTAATGTACAATCTCAACAAGATATACGAACAAGCTGTAATAGAACACAATAAAACTTATAAATAAATAATATTAATCAAGGTGATTATAAATGTAACATATGTAACGGAATGATGAAGAACAAAGAACGAGAAACTACTGTAGTGTTGTCATTCATAAATGGCAACACGAAATAAGATTAAACTTCACTTTTAAGTTAAGCAAAGAAAGAAACAAAAATCGCCATATATTGCAGAGTTGTCAGCTGGTTCTAAGCCCATACGTATTCAGCAATTTTTTAAAATTAGTGAGTAAGCTTTAAAAGCATCAAAGTGAGAAGCCCACTTATGGTACCTTTTACCTATCTTAGTTTTAAAACAAATTCTTTACTAAATGATGCAGATTTGATTAAAAATACATAATCCTTTAATTGTCTACACCAGCGGTTCTCAACCTTTATAGTACCGCGACCCTTTTAATTCAATTCCCATGATGTGGCGACCCCCAACCAGGCCCGCCGAGAGAAATTCGGGCCCCTGCAGAATACAATTTCTTGGCGACCTTTTTTCTTTTTGCTTGTCAGCCTTTTTACATCTTAAAATTAGCTGATGACCATTTCTTGCTCATCAGCATTTTTCCATGTTAAAATGAGTAAATTTTGCGCAATAACAATAAAAGGGACAACCCTATATTTCTGAAGGTCTCCGGCGACCCCCTGGCAAATCGTCATTCGACCCCCTTGGGGGTCGCGACCCACAGGTTGAGAACCGCTGGTCTACACGTTATACTGTCTAAAATACAGTAAAAAAGTAATTTTTAAAAATTCAAGTTTTAAAGATAAAAATGCAATTTTCTCGCTAATCTGTGATCCCACTTATAGTACCTTTTCTCCCAGCGGGTCACACACACACACACACACACACACACACACACACACACACACACACACACATATATATATATATATATATATATATATATATATATATATGTTACAGTCAAAGTGTGAAATCAGGCAATGTTGACATTGCCTGAAACTTTTAGGAAATGTCGACATAAGCCGTTTCACTCGGGCACTGTCGACATTGACTGAAATGTTTAGGCATTGTTTAACAATGCCTGAAATTTGCTCAAATTTTATACACACATTTCCTGAAATCTTTATCTGTGATGGAATAGCATAATAAGTAACATAAAAACAGTTCTGAAACCTTAATAAATGCCAAAAACTTTAATAGGTTCAAATGAAATAAAAAAACAGGCATTAATAGAAAAAAGTTATACACAACTGTAAAAACTTCAAATGCAATAAAGGAATGAATTCCAAAAAACTTTATAAGGTTCTAACGCAATAAAGAAAAAGCAGTCATGTAAAACAGTTCTACAACATTAATGAAGTAAACTAAAACTTTATAAGGTTCTAATGCATTAAAGGGAAAAGCAGTCATATAAAACGGGCTAATATTTAACAGTTCTTATTGCAGCAACTTAAACTTGAATGGCAACGACTATTGCATTTCAGTTTAGCTTTGAAACATCTACAACGATTTGTTTCACACTTTTTTGAACCCTTACAATTGCATTTTGCAAAACCTTGACCGCCACTCTTTGATTCGTACTGAACAGCAGCCCTCAATGAAATCTCGCTGTGTGCCATGACATCATCTTCATTTAGCAGTATCTGGGTTAGACCCCTGCACGGGCCGGGCGGCCCGCGGGCCGCCCGGGCCGGCCCGCGGGCCGGGCTCAAAAGATTGCCAATTAAAACGGGCCGGGCCGGATAAGTGACGGGCCGGGCCGGGCCGGGCCGGGCTGCCATAAGTCGGCCCGTCCTCTGTTTAACCCATTAAGGAACCCCCGATCAAAGGAACTTGCCAATTGTTTCCGGTATAACGAATTAAAATTAATCCCCCTAAAGATGAATCACCCAGTCATCTTTTTACGTGTAATAAATACTCCCCACCTCTTTATTCTACGAAGAATATTAACACCCTCTAAAATGTAATAACTCCCCTATAGTGATAGGCAGTAAAATGTATAAATGGAGTCATCAGATATGAAACTGTGCCAAAGCACAAGAGATGGAATGACGTAATTTGGGGCAAGTAAGGTAGGGGAGTAGAAATTCTAATCCCGTAGAGTCTTCAAAGGCAGAGTCTGACCGATTATATTAGCATTACGCAATACGCATTGTCCTTCTTGTCCAGATACGTATTCTAGTGACTAGCGTTGGGGCCTGTGTAGTGCCAGGATCGCTTGAATGTATTGTTTGAAATACTTTGATCTCCTTGCATTCGCCTTCTCTTCGTCACTACGTGGAAATCCTTAGACAGACAGACAGACAGACAGACAGACAGACAGACAGACAGTCAGACAGACATTCTAGAACAGTGTGGCAAGGCAAATCCTTGCAATTCCAGCGTCCAGTGCTGCGAGTGAACGGTCATTTAGTACAGCTGGGGCAACCATTACACAGCGTCGCACTGCTTTGGACACGGACACCATTGAAACATACTATTTTTGCATTCTAATGCTTAAACTTTATCGATCGGCTTCAATTTTGTTGCATTATGAGTTGTTTTCAGTAGACACTACATTTTAGTAAGAAGACTGTTATTAAAACGTCAACTGAATCATGACTGATTTCCCAAAAGTTTTTTTCTAACTGTAATCGCAAATGAGCAGGCCGGGCCGGGCCGGGTCGGGCCGGAAATTTGGCGGGCCGAAACGGGCCGGACCCTAAAGAAAAAGCAATGAAACGGGCCGGGCCGGGCCAAAAGAGTGACGGGCCGGGCCGGGCCGGGCCGGGCCGGGCCGGGCCGGGCCGGGCCGGGCCGGGCCGGGCCGGGCCGGGCCGGGCTGCCATAAGTCGGCCCGTGCAGGGGTCTAACCTGGGTGCACAAATCAAATTGATTTCGTGCATACCGGCCTTGTAGAACACCAGCTCTAACAGCTATACGATATATGTCGTTGCAGTTACGATCAAGAATGACACCCATGATATTACGAGGGTCGCCACGTCCTCGATCAACTAATGGAACAGGGACGGTAACATTGTCACCAGTATTTCCAGCTGCAAATTCTATTCTACTACGCAAAACCATTCGTTTAGCTTGCTTCACTAAACCTTCTCGTGCCCTCTTGCGATGAGACTGTATACTATCATGCAGGTGATCTATGAAATCTGATGCTTGCTGTTTACTAGTGGTTTCCGCCTGTTCTTCAACCGTTGTAGCTCGCGATGAAGCTGTACTGTGACTGGCTGTGGTATGATCCGCAGCAGGTGAATAAGCGTAAGCTGTTTCAGTGGTTGCAGCTGATGTAGAAACAGTCACAGACGTTTCAGCAGCCGGAACTGAAAATGACGTTGAACTGTGACTAACCGTAAAACGAGATGAGGGACCTTCACCTTCGTTTACGTTTGCATCACTTGCGAAACTCTGAAGCGCATTGTTAAGATCATCTTCCGATATCAGTCTATCTACAGGGTGTAAAAGTGAAAAGGGCACCCTTTTATGATATTTAATATCTCGGCTGCGTGTGTAGCGATTTCAATGAAATTTATAGGTCATATACCTGGGAATGTTTTTGATGTAATTGCCAAATTTCATGCTGATATCTTTAGTGTTTGATTAAATATGGCCAAAAAACTAAAGAGACCCACATTTTGAAATTGACATTGGAATATAACGTCATAATAAAGTGATAAAAATATTTTTTAAAGTTTTTTTTGGCCCTGAACGTAAAGGGGGTTTCAGATAATTTGTTGCGGGAGCAGATGCTCAAAATGCCCATGCACCCTTAGCCTTCACACATGCCGACAAGCGCTTCTTCACTGACAATATCGACTTCTTGATCTGGTTCTCAGGCAAACTCTCCCAGATATTCTTCAGCACAGTCTTCAACTCCGTGATGTTCTGTGGCTTTGGCTGATACTTTTGATATCTGTCAAGCATGATTCCCCAGACGTGGAAGTCAAGTGGATTGATATCTGGAGAGTTGGGTGGCCAGTCATCTTTCTTGATGAAATCTGGACAATTTTGCTGCAGAAAATTCTGGGTCCTGAGAGCAGAGTGGGCAGGTGTTCCGTCTTGCTGGAATATGAAATCTTCTCCAAGCATATTGTAGCGAATTTAGATAATAGCATAGAACCCTTAGTAGCAATAGACGCAAGTGAGCCATTAATAATTAATGAGCTTAATCCTTTGACAGGTAGCCGCCCGCATAGGTAGTCAGGCCCAATATAATAATAATAGATTGCATAAAGGAAAGACAGGCTGAGTGGTAGACGATTAGTGAATGGCGCGCAGCAATTAGAGAGCGGTGATGAGTGTGAGCTAGCAGGATGAGTGCATGCGGCAGAAACAGTATAAATAGCCGGTTCTGCCACAGATCAGGACCGATAGCCGAGGCGGCGTGTGATGGTAAGAAGGTCCATGTAAGTGCATATAAGGATAGTGCACTATGCACCCTATGCACCTTTGGAAGAAGTGCATTGCGAGAGGTGCATTGCGGGAGGTGCATTGAGAGAAGTGCATTGCGAAGGTGCATTGCGAGAGGTGCATTACGAGAGGTGCATTGCGAGAAGTGCATTGCGAGAGGTGCAGTGCGAAGGTGTGGAGAAAGGCAAGGTGCACGGTGAGAGGTAAGGTGCACGGGGAGAGGCAAGGTGCACGGTGAGAGGTAAGGTGCACGGTAAGAGGCAAGGTGTACGGCGAGAGGCAAGGTGCACAGTGAAAGGTAAGGTGCACGGAGAGGAGTAAGGTGCACGGAGAGTTAAGGGAGAGGAAAGACGATACATTGAAAGAGGGATTAAGTGTGGAATATAGGAACGGAGTGCAGGTAAAGTGCGCGTAGTGCAAGTGGTGGTAAGAGAGCCTGAGATCTTAGCCAAAAAGCTAAGACGGACGACCACGTGCCTTAGAGTGAGTCATAACCCCGTGTGCGCCGAACCGGGCGGAGCCATCTTGAGTTTAGGAGGCGTAGAAGAAGAAGAGGAAATAAAAGAAGCCATAAAAAGATTGAAAGTTAGAAAGTCTCCATTAACAGATATGATAACAACAGAAATGCTACAAGCAGGAGAGGAGCTTACAGTGAATATATTCCACAACCTATGTGCAATGAAATATTCGAAGAAGAAAAATCACCAGAGGAATGGGGGAAAGCCATAATAGTACTAATACATAAAAAGCTTATGAGAATAGGGTATTATATATAGTACTATTTGTACTTTTTATTTCTTTTGTTACTCTATTGTATTCCTTTTTGGCTTCTTTATCTCCTTTCTCTTTCTTCGCTTTAGGCTTTTCCTTTCATCATTCAGTTGCAGTACTATTTGTATTATCCATGGCTTTTTCTTGTTCTTCTCTATATATCCTATTTGTTCTTCAGCAGTTTGAATATAAATTTCTTTTATTTTTTCCCATAGTTGTTCTATCTCTTTTTTGTCTTTTATCAGATTTTTCTTTTCCATTTTCTCTTTCAATTTGATTCGACTCATCCTTGATTTTGTCGATATTAAATTTCTTTTGTGACTTTGGTGTTTTTTTATTCTTTAACTTCAGTCTTAGTTTTGGTACAACTAGCTGGTGGTCGTTTCCTATATCTGCACTGGGGAATGACCTACAAGCAAGTATGTTTGATTTCCATTTTTTATTTATGATTATAAATTCTATCATATTTTTCATTTTACCATCCGGTAATATATAGAAAAGGGATAAAACAAACTGCAATAATTATAGAGGAATAAGCTTAATCAGTATACCAGGGAAAACATATACAAATGTGCTAAAACAGAGACTCAAACACTACTCGGAAGAAATATTGACAGAGGAACAAGCAGGCTTCAGAATGGGAAGGAGTACAATCGATCAAATACATACGATCAGAAGGATAGTAGAAAAATATTGCGAAACAAATAAGAAAATATACCACAATTTCATTTACTTCAAACAAGCATTTGACTGCATACAGCATGAAGAACTATGGCAAGTACTGAAGCACTATGGTATTCCAGAGAAGCTAGTGAATCTCATAAAAAAACTTATACAGTCAAACAATGAGCAGAGTGAAAATTAATGGGGAACTAAGAGAAAGGTTTGAGATAATAATTGGAACGAGACAAGGATGTGGCTTATCTCCACTGCTATTCAATATAATACTAGATGTGGTAAATGCAAAAAACAATACAAAACACAAAAGAAGAAGATGCTGGAGTAAAAGTAAAAGTAAGTGGAGTAAAAGTATATGGACAAAGAATAAATAATTTAAGGTTTGCAGACGACATAGATGTGATAACAACAAAGCAGATCACCTACAAACATTAACCTATGAAATAAGCAAGGCCGGAGAAGAAGTGGAGCTAAAAACAAATACACAGAAAACTAAAGCAATGGTCACGGGGAACAAGAAAGGGAAAGTTAATCTAAAACTAAAGGAGGAAATAATAGAACAAGTACCAAAATTCTTATACCTAGGATCAGTACTGACAGAAGATGGACTATACGAAGAAGACATAATAAGGAGAATTGGACTAGCAAGTGCAGCATTTGGAAAACTTCAGAATATATGGAAAGACAGACACATATAATTGCAAACAAAACTAAAGCTATATAATACAATGATTAAACCAATACTATTATATGGATTAGAATGCTGGACCATAAAGAAGAAAGACGAAAGAAGATTAATGACTGCAGAAATGAACTGGTTAAGAGGAATAGCAGGAGTCAGCAGAAGACAAAGAATAAGAAATTAAATTATCAGAGGAAAGACAGAGCAAAAAAAGCGATAATTGAATCAATGCAGAAACGAAGACTGAAATGGTTTGGTCATGTGGAAAGAATGAATGAAGGAAGAATTCCAAAGAAAGCACTATACAACTGTGTTGAGGGGAAAAGGAGAAAAGGAAGACCAAGAAAAATATGGATAGAAAACTCCTGGATAGAAAACTTAAAAGAGGATGCAGAAGAAATGCAAATGAACTTAATCCAATTGACCAGAGCAACAAGAGACAGATAGAAGTGGAAGGAACTCATTCAGATCCATCGCCTAACCCAATAGGGAAAGACGGAAGGGAAGAAAGAATAAGAAGATATATAAGCTGGTAACGATTAGCATTTTCTTGTTCGATTAATCGTAAATTTTTAAAATCGATTATTCGATTAATTTCGATTAAGATAATTACGTAAAGGTTTTCGCTGATCTTCTTGCATCTCCTTTGCCGTCTGCAGTTAGCTTCAAACAAAACAAAAGTTCTTGCTCATCTGTCTCCTTAAATCAGTGCTTCCCACAGTGTTGCCAGATTGGCTAGTTTCCCGCCAAATTTGGCTAGTTTACGAAATTTTTGGCGGGCAATTTTTCGTGTGCGGTTTCTTTGGCGCTATCATAACATTTGCGGGCTATTTTGGGCTATTTTTAGGTTGCGTGTCTGCTCAGGCCCGTACGAAGTAGATGGTCTGCACCCTGTTTCTGCATCTCCTGTACCTTTAGAAAGTGTGCAGATTACCTTTTTTGCTTGTGAAGGTATTTTTAGGGTGAAATTGGGCGTCGACGACTTTTTTGCTATATTTTTGGCTATTTTCTGTTAAAGTTTCTTAGCAAAAATTTGTGTCTTCGCGTGATAAAAAAACCCACTTACCACCGCCCGGTGTCGCTTTTTGGCGGGTTATCTTTGCATTTTGGCTAGTTTCACACGACGCTTTGGCGGGAAAAATTGTTGGGACCTGGCAACATTGGCTTCCCAACCTTTTTCCAGCCACGGCATACTAGCTATCCAAGAGGCATACAAGCCAACGGCTCACTGCAGCAGAAATGCGCACATTTTATTTTTTAATGATGCACTGTATAGGCTTACTAGTACTATATATAATACCCTATTCTACAGGTAGTATGCAGTACAATATTGACTACCGTTCTTCATAAGTACATATTTTCTTTGCAATCTGCATCACTATTTCATGCCTAACTTCATTGGAGATATATAATTCAACTTATAATTAACAATTAATCCAGCACCATTATTAATTTACTATTTTTTAATATTTAGCCACGGCAAACTTCTACCGTCGCTGCGGCACAGTTGTGTACCGCAGAACACGGGTTGGGAAGCCCTGACTTAAATGCTTAACTTGCAGCATTGCTTTCAATTCTAGCCATTGTTGTCTGAACGAAATAGAAACACAGTAGGTATTCAAGTAAATCAGTTTTAAAATATTAAAATTCATTCGACAAATTAATCGATTCAAGAAAATGTAATCGTTTAAAATTGTAACGATTACTGATTACTTAATCGCTAATATCCGCAGCCCTAATATATGTTATAATTATATACATACACAACATCAAATACATTCTCAATAACACATCAAAGAAACCGCCACCGCTCAGATCTGAAGTAATGAAAGCAATGCAGGATACAGCGAACAAGAATACACCAGGACCGGTATCTTACTAATAGAATTATTCGAAGAAGGAGGAGAAGCAATGATCAACAAAATGCATGGGATTTGAACGCATTGTTTGAAAGTGGGCAATGGCCTGAAGAATTACCTACTCGTACTTCCTCCCCTACCATAAAAGGAGATCGCAGAACCTGCGATAACTATAAAATAAATGCACTGGTGTCGCATGAAAGCAAGATAATTCTGAGGATGATACTCGGAAGAATACGAACTAAAACAGAAAGTGAGCTGGCCATAGAACAAGCGACCAAATAACAAATCTTATGATACTTTCAGAAAATGAAATGAACAAGTACCGGTTGATATGTGTTTCGTTGAATTTAAACAAATCGACTCAGTAAGGCATGAGGAGTTGTGAATAAATTTAGCGCGATTTAAAGTGGCTTAGGAGAATACGGTTTCATGGGTAGCATAAAAATAGGAGGAATAATGCTGACAAATTTAAGATACGCAGATGACATCATACTCATCGGAGGTTCAACTGCCGAATTGCAAGATCTTCTGTCCAGGGTGGACCTAATAGGCAGAAAATATAACATGATGGTCATGATCAATATTGCAAAGATTCTAAAAGTGCCAATAAGATAGGGAGACCACACAGGGAATGGTGTGATGATATTGTGTAGTGGTGTGGAAGCAGTTTACAGGATCTTAGTAACTGAGCAACGAACAGGAAAGAATAAGAATAGCAGAAAACCGTGGATATTATATTATACATTATACACCAACGGGCGATGAGCCAACGATTGATGATGATGATGATGATGATGATGATGATGATGATGATGATGATGATGATGATGATGATGATGATGATTGGCACTAACAGCTGCAACATAAAAATTCAGAATATAATATTGGAACAGGTAACCACCTTACAGTACCTAGGTTCATCATATCAAACGACAGTTCGAGTAAAGCTGCAATAAGAAGCAGATTGCATAACGGTCGAACGGCAGGAGCATCACTAAACAAGATATGGAAAAGATAATTTTCAGTAAGCACCAAAATTCGACTACTGAGATCACTGGTGTGGCCGGTCGCTACATACGGCTGCGAAAGCTGGACAATAGTGAAAGAAGATGAACAGCGTATACAGGCATTTGAAATTAAAGGCTTATTGCAAATAACGAGTTTCTTGGAAAGCAAAGAAAACGAACGAGTGGTTAATGGATAAAGCTGAGGTGCAGAGAACCTTGCTTTGTCTACGGCCATATCACGTTGAAAACACCGGTTCTCGTCCGATCACCGAAGTTAAGCAACGTCGAGTCCGGTTAGTACTTGGATGGGTAACCGCCTGGGAATACCGGGTGCTGTATACTTTGGGGGTGTCGGATGGCAGAGTGGGTTACGTGCTGGAGCGTCAGGCTGACGGAACGGGTTCAAGCCCCGTTAGTGCCCCTAGTAGCTTTCACGCAGGCGGTAATGCCTCCTTAGCCACTTTAAATCATGCTAAGTAAGTTAAGTTTAAGGAAACAGTAAATAAAAAAACTGAATTACTGAGGACATATTGTGAGAACAAAACAAGAATGTCTAGAGAAAATAATAATACAAGGTACAATCACAGGATCACGTAAAAGAGATACACCGAGAAAAAGTAGCAAGACAACATAAAAGAATGGACAGGACTCACTATAGAACAGGCGACAAGATCAGCTGAAGACCATAACACTTGGAAGAAGACAGCCCACAACGCAGCCAATCTTCGGAGCGAAGACGGTTAAAGCCAACACACACGCACATCATCGTCATCATCAGCGTCATCATCATCATCATCATCATCACCATCATCATCATCAATCGTTGGCTCTTCGCCCGTTGGTGTATAATGTATAATATAATATCCACGGTTTTCTGCTATTCTTTCCTGTTCGTTGCTCAGTGACTAAGATCCTGTAAACTGCTTCCACACCACTACACAATATCATCACACCATTCCCTGTGTGGTCTCCCTATCTTATTGGCACCCTCCATTATTCCAAAATTAGAGCTTTGATCTTTATGCCCTCTTTCATTCTGAATACGTGTCCAAAAAGATGGAGTCTCCTTTGTTTTACTCTTTGCAGCATGGTTTATTTGGGCTGAATTCTCCTGTAGATTGTTTAATTTGTACTTTTCTCAGCCCATCCCAATTCTTAGTATTTGTCTATCAAATTTTCTTTTAAAGGCTAGTATTTTTCTTTCAAAATCTTTGGTGATGGTCCATGTTTCGCATCCATATAAAGAGCTGCTGAAGATACAGGTTTCGAGTATTTTCTTTTTTGTTTCTTTCTTGTTTCTTTGCTTTTCCAGATCTTGTCCATTGGCGTCAGTTGGCCTAGAGCCTTTGCTGCTCTTCCTGTTACCTCTTGTCTGCAGTTTAAGTCATGCGTCAATGCTGATTCCAAAGTAGGTGAGGTTTTCTTACGTTCTCTGCTTCTATTCCATTTACTTTAATTTTTCTTCTGATCTCTTTGTGATCGACACCATTGTCTTTGTCTCCTCAGTGTTTGTCGACAAGTCCATAGCGCTTAGCTTCGTTGCTCAGTGTCTGTGCCGTGTCTTCCAGATCATCTTCATTTCCCTCTAGGATGTCAATATCATCAGCAAGCCTAAAATTGTGAAATGTGAGTCCCTGAACTGTTATGCCCTTTAGATGTTCTTTGATTTTGTTCATTGCTCCTTTTGTCAAGGGGTTTGGCCACAATGCGCGGAGAACCCAAGTTAAGCAATGAACCCAAGTTCAAAATACCGAGCATGAGCGCCGTCAGTCCTTGATTTGATTTAAGGCGTCTGTGATATATACAGATACATATATTATAGGTGCACCAATTAATTATCGGTATCTGTCTTTAAACTAATCGGCATCGGTAATCGGCATCAGATCATTATTACATTATATCATTATGGTTGTTGACGCACTTTAAGTAATTCACTAAGTCAAGAATCATAAGTGCATGGTGAGTCATATCTCAAAAACAGTGTAGTCCTAAATATGAAACAGTCACACACACGTACACACACACACGTGTGTGTGTGTGAGAGAGAGAGAGAGAGACAGACAGACAGACAGACAGACAGAGACAGAGAGAGACAGAGAGAGACAGAGACAGAGAGACAGATAGAGACAGAGAGACAGAGACAGAGAGAGAGACAGACAGTGTGTGTATGTGCGTGTGTGTGTGTATGATGCTGAAGCCGATGCCGGTAAGAGGTGCGCCGATTGTGCCTCCGACCGATTATATAATCCATTATCATCACTGATTCATCAGCAGCAGCCGCAGCAGACCTGTCTCACATCTGATGCAGTTGAGAATCGAGAAGAGAGGCTTCGGCAGAACCAAATGCTCAATTTTCATGTACACATTGGAAATATGTGTCCCATTGTAAGTCGGAAAGGATTCTTAAACCGAGGATGGCGTCGATGGTGGATCTGCCTAGGGTAAATAAATGGCTGTGGTCTACTGGTATTGAATAGTAATGGCTGTATACGGGTAGGCAGGATATGACCCAATGCCTTCCCCGGTATTGACAGCTTCAAATCATTAAATGGAAAGAACCCGCCTATGCCCTTTTATTCATTTTACATTTTTTATTATTTAAAATGACAACTCTCGCGCAAAACTTGAACCAGTATAATTATAGACTAAAGCAAGCCTTTTCCAGCCACGGCACACTATCCAAGAAACATACAGTCAACAGCAAATTGCAGCCGAAAAGCAAAAAAAATCATCTGCGATCGATCATGATCTCTTCCTTTTCCCAGGCTGACAAGCATTAAGAGTCAACTTATTTACGTTAGCTGTTGTATTAGATTATAGATCTAAGATAAATATATTTTCAAATATTTTGCCATGGCACACTTCTATAGTTGCTGCGGCACACTTGTTATTGTGGTTGGGAAGCGCTGAACTAGAAGCTTTCTACGTTAATGAATTTGACCTTTATGTAGTTCTAGATATTTGCGACTCACTAGTTGGTTGGAGAAAAGTCGGAGTTGTGAGGAGTAGATTGAGATTGCTCTGGACAACAAAAGCGTTCTTTTCCATTCCCGCAGCAGTAAGTATCATCTGGCGCGCCCCATCTACGACAATAGAAGCCGTTGTTCCATATACCATTTTTATCAACGTAGCCTTGGCAGAATTCGTGGCTTACTGAAAATCATAAATCAGAAAATACTTTCAGTATGTCTCTCAAATTTCTGGAGAAATGTGTCATTTAAGCGCATGTGTAATAACATATTTCCAATGTGTACATGCAAAATGTGTACTTTAAGCGCATGCAACATTTACTATTTCTCTTGTGATAAACGCAGCCAACGGTACGATCATTAATTAGAGGCCGATAATTAGAAGCCGATAAATGTTTTAATGTATTCATTGAATTTGCATATTATGCATGCTTCATGCGTGTGCATAATGCAATAAATATGTTCCGTATAGCCATGACCCAAGCTTTAAACTCAGATGGGTGAAGTGAAAAGTTTTGTCATGGGTCGCATTCTTCTCCAAAGAGCAAAATCCATCCACATAAGAATTGCGTTGCCTCTTCAAACATCTATAATATTAAGATCCTTGTTCTGTATATCTCTCTTCAAGCGTCCTCAGTGGTTGACCAAGAAGCGTTTGACGAAGCGTACGTTTAGCACGGTTTAGTCGAGTCATTGCAGCATCAGAGGGGTGGGCGTGCGACGACGTTGTTATTGGTAACAATTGTTCGTAGCTTGAGAAAGTTGCGCAATTTTAACGTACATTTTAACGTACACAAAAAATACGTGTACAGCGTCACAAATGGTCACAGTCGCGTGATTTTAACGTACAATAGGCCTAATTATTACGTGGCGCAGAGTCTGGGTAGGTGGCGTACGTACAGTACATCATTGAAATGTTGTTCAGCATGAATTCAATGATTGGGTATTAGGTATAGGTATTGGATTAGTATTATCCTGCACTGCGAGCGAAGCGAGCATCTTTCTAGTACTCAATTATAAAATATGGTGTAACAGGAAGGAGGACTACAGAATGGGACGAGAAAACGGTCAGGACTGCTGTAGCTACTAGCTCGCCTGCAGAAGATAACCAGATGGTGGCGCAGATGAGTCGAGTAATTTAAGCGGGAGCGCTGAAAATGCAGGACGGAAAATGACGGACGCAAAAATAACAATAACGTGAAAATGCAGGACTGGCAAATGACGGACCAAGTGGCATGGCCTGAAAATGCAGGACGGGAAACTGACGGACCAAATGGCATGGCTTGAAAATGCAGGACGGGAAAATGACGGACCAAGTGGCATGGCCTGAAAATGTAGGACTGGAAACTGACGGACCAAGTGGCATGGCCTGAAAATGCAGGACTGGAAACTGACGGACCAAGTGGCACGGCCTGAAAATGCAGGACGGGAAAATGACGGACCAAGTGGCATGGCCTGAAAATGCAGGACTGGAGCAAATTAATTATATACTGAGCCGAAAAACTAGTGCCAATGACTAAGGATAGGCTTAGGGAGTGGATGTCTTAAGCGATAGATGTATCCAAAGTGAAAAACTGTGATGCCGAATAATCAATAAAAATGCTACATATAAGAAGGCAATTAACATATAAGCATCCTCAAGGAATTTAATTTTTAAAAACGCAAATAGTAATAAAACGAAGCCTACATATAAAAACGATAGTAGTAGAATGCCAAAGGCAGACCTAACATTTAAAGTATTGCATTAAAACTAATCCATTTAAAATTATTGCATTAGAACTAATCCACATAATTAATCCTATTGTCGGCGGCAGCAGCGATAGCAGCAAAAACTTTCTACTGAATAATCAACAAACTAGATACCTATTGCAGCGCAACTAACACATCAGCAACTAGAAAACATATACTAAGAAAAGTTCTAACACGAAATAGACATGTAAAGACTATAGCAATAGCATCAAAAACTCACTCAGGTAACTATGAGTAAGGAAAGCTACTAAATATCTGTCAAAAAGGAAATGAGCGGAAATTCTAGGATAAACTAACTGTAACACAGTGAACGGAAAAAACTAATTAAACATACATACGCAAAACCATGTCAATATGTCCACGACAAATTGGGCAATGCCCTGACATAGCAGCTACAGTGTAATTGGAAGAGGTGGGGGTTACACTAACAGGTCTCATGACAGCAGACAATACAGCTCGCGGATAGGCAAATGACGTATGCCTATATGAAAACGCTATCTGGAAAGTGATTGACTATACAATGATATAAGCTATAGCATGGGAGCGTGGTTCAGTGGTTATGTGTGCGTGTGCTTTGCGCTCGCTCTGACAGTTATCAGTTTAAATCCGAAAACAAGTTACGTCAATTATGGGCGCAGGGGAGACGGCGCCTAGCCAAAAAGGAGACAAAAAATGCGTCACATACAAAAACGTGTATATGTGCCAACAAAGATAGTTACGTTCTGCAACCGTCGCCCTCCAATAGGTGTGTATGTGTGTGTATGTGTCTGTGTGTGTTTGTTTGTGTTTGTGTGGAGAGATAAGTCAGACATGCGAGAAATGTCGCAGTCTACATATCCATATTTAAAAATCCAAATGGCGCCAATTAACACAAAAAAGGCGACTTATTAGTTTTCTTATTACGTGGCGTTTTGTCGCTCACTTCTGTAGGTTATAACATTTTATATTTGCAATTTGCTGACCATTTAAAAACGTCCCTTCTATGATTGTTATGTCATCATGTATCGAAGTGGCCTGCCACTTGGTCCGTTGTTTTCCAGTCCTGCATTTTCATGCCCTGCCACTTGGTCCGTCATTTTCCTATCCTGCAATTTCAGGTCCTGCCACTTGGTCCTTCATTTTCCAGTCCTGTATTTTCATGCCATGCCACTTGGTCCGTCAGTTTCCAGTCCTGCATTTTCAAGCCATGCCACTTGGTCCGTCATTTTCCCGTCCTGCATTTTCAGGCCATGCCACTTGGTCCGTCATTTTCCAGTCCTGCATTTTCCCGTCCGGCATTTTCAGTCGACCCATTTAAGCATGGGCATAGGAAACTTGGATCGCCAAAGGAAAATGCTTCGACGAAAACCTTTACTGTAATACCGGAACCAGGAAGGCCTCTACCGAAAAGAGGAATGCAATGTAGCAAAAGCAGAACAGTTGGAGACGGACGCAACTGCCACGTAGACGTCGTACCGTTCCTGTTCGAGTCACGAGGAAGAATTTCTAAGACCAGAATTTCTGGGAGCAGCCAGGCTCGGACAGACGTCTCTTTCTCTACGCTCTGTTAAAAATTTGTGGATGTAAATTATAGTTCATAGTTTAATTCTCGTGGTTAACTATCTGGCAGTTTTTAGAAAGTAAGTGTTCAGTAGGTTTGGGTGCTAATAATTTTTTATGTAGTTCTATCTTTTACACTCTTAGCCTTCAGACTTCAGCTCTCCGGCGATTTTGCTATCCTCGCGGAGCAACGGAATGTCAATTCTACTATTAAATACAACTGACAGCTTAGAAGCAAAGAACTAAAGCCGCAAAGCGGCAAGAACGCTGACTCCTTGTTTTGTGCTATGTAACACGCATGGGCTAGGGAATTGTGGGTAATTTCAGTTGCGACATCTCGCGGCAGGAGTTTTCATAACAACTTTTGTTTTGGAAGTAATGGTCGTTTTTATATTTTCGAAGTTAAAATATAGCTTGTTTAACGCGTTTACTGCGTTTAAATTAATTCCGCTGGCTACATATAGGTAAATTATTGTAATTGATGTGCAACTAGTTAGATTAGGCATGTTTGAATGTGTCATCGACAGCGTTTGAGTGGATATTAGCCCCTGATGGGCAGACTTGAAAAGTGCACTAAGTGTCAGGTAATGTGGTGTGATCGTCATTGATGAATGAATAATTTTGCATAATTATTTTAGATTAGTTAACTCTAATCATAACTCTGAGTCCCTGACCATAAGTCCATAACCCTAACCCTTTTAAACGGAATTTCTTTCAGTGTTTACACTTTCAAACTATAAAATCTGATTCCTCATTTCCTATAATTCCCGCATTATCTCCTCAAGTCTTCAGGTCTAAGCTTACATCCTTCCTTTTTCTAAAATCATATCCTCCATAGCTGTAACAACCTAGCCTCACTGCCCTTTGGATGTTGACTATTGCCTGGCTGATAATATACCTTCCCCATAGCTTTTAAGAGAGGCTGAGCGCCTAAGAATAAGCAGCTACTGTTGTGCTGTTTTCCAAGGCGCTATAGAAATCCACGAGATTTTACTTTACTTACTTTACTTTACTTACGGACTACTTTCGGCTCCGCCATGCTCGTCTCAACGTCTACCAATTTTATTAATTTATGAATATCATCTTATGCAAAAATCACCTAATCAATTACAACCTCACAACCCTGTTTCCTGCATTTTACATGTGTTCGGTTAGCCAAGGTTTTTTCATAATGGTTAGCAACTTATATAAAGAATTTGTATGTAATATAATAATATTTTAATATTAATGCCTACCCAAGACAGTAATATATAGTGGCATTAGTGGGGAATATTGAAATGGTGATATGATTCTTTTGTTATGATTCAGTGTTTTTTCTCAATTTCAGAGAGCACACCCTGCACGTTTACCAGAGTTTGAGAAATACAAGCGAAGCGGTAATGAATTAAGTGGAAATGTCAAGAAACAGTCAAAGCAGGAATCATTCATTAACACTGGACCATTCCAAATTTCTCAGAGTCAGGTGGATAAACTAATAACTAACTATATTGTTGAGGAGATGCGACCTTTATCAACTGTGGATAAGCCAGCATTTCGCAAAATGCTAATTGGCATAAATCCATTGATAAAGGTGATGTGTTGGCAAACATTAAGTCTTCGTGTGGATGAAAACTATGATCGGATGAAAGCCATGTTGAAAGATGACTTAATGCAGGCGAAAATCGTTTGTACTACTGCAGATATATGGACAGTACAAAGCAAGAGCTACATGGGTATGACTGTTCACTATATCAAGGATGACACAATTACTGGTCTCTCTCGTCTTTCTGCAGCTCTTGCTTGTCGTCGCTTTTATGGAAGTCACACTTGTTCTTGGGCCTGTACTGTTCAGCCTTTACACCACACCACTCTCATCTTTAATCAATTCCCTCAATTTAAATCACCAACTCTATGCTGATGACACTCAGCTATTCCTTTCCTTCTCACCTCTTTCATTCAATGCTTCTATTATTGAGCTTGAATCTGCATTCTCATCAATCTCTGCTTGGATGTCATCTAATTTCCTCGCTCTTAACCCTTCTAAGACAGAGTTTCTTTTAATTGGACTACCCCAACAACTCAAAAAAATTGACAATCCTAAACTAGTTTTGGCTTCTGACACCACAATAATCCCTGTTCCAACTGCTAGAAATCTAGGATTCAAATTTGATTCTTTTCTAAACTTCGAATCACAAATTTCCCAATTATCAAAAGCCTGCTATGTTCATATTCGTGACCTTCGCCGCCTACGTCCTTGCCTAGATACTAAAACTGCCTCCACAATTGCCACTTCAATAGTCCACTCCAAATTAGATTATTGTAACTCCCTCTACTATAACCTTCCCATAGCCTCTATCAACAAATTGCAATCAATACAAAATGCACTTGCTCGTGCTGTTACTAAGTCACCTAAATTCTCCCATATTTCCCCCATACTAAAATCATTACATTGGCTTAAAATAACTGAACGTATCCAATATAAGATAATAACACTTACACATAGCTCACTTCAGTCATCAAAACCTGTCTACCTTAGGTCACTATTAGCCCCTCAGCCTCCTCGACCCACACGTTCGTCATCTCATCTCACTCTGTCACGCCCGCTAAATCAATCATCCCTGAAAATTTGCAATCGTGCCTTCTCATACGCTGCACCTGAACTCTGGAACTCGATCCCAGCTTCCCTTCGCACACTTGGACACTTTAAAACAATAAAATCTGATTCCTCATTTCCTATAATTCCTGCACTATCTCCTCAAGTCTTCAGGTCTAAGCTTAAATCCTTCCTGTTTCTTAAATCATTTCCGCCATAGCTGTAACAACCTAGCCTCACTGCCCTTCGGATATTGACTATTGCCTGGCTGATCCCACACCTTTCCTATAGCTATTTTAAGAGAGGCTGAGCGCCTAAGAATAAGCAGCTACTGTTGTGCTGCTTTCCAAGGCGCTATAGAAATCCACGAGATTTTACTTTACTTTACTTTACTTTACTTACGCCAAAGTTCAAGCCAACAGAAATTGAATGTCCAGAGCAAGCTGAGAAGTATGTTGCACAAATCAGTAAGGTACTCGATGCCACTTCTTTCTGCTTTATCGCAGGGGATGGAAAAAAGATTCGGCGGTGAGCTCTCACTTACGTTTGCAGCAGCCGATAAAATAATAGGTGCCATTGCTCATCCATACTTCAAGTTGCGGTGGTTACCTGAAGATAAGTCGGCAGCTGCCGACAAGCTGAGAAGTATGTGATATGCTCGAGTCTGACTGAGAAATTTGGAATGGCCCAGTGTTAATGAATGATTCCTGCTTTGACTGTTTCTTGACATATGCTGAGAAGCTTGTCGGCAGCTGTTCATCGGAGCTGTTAGAAGTCATGCTGAACAACAGAAGGCAAAAGATGTGAACAGCAGCATAACCACAGGACAGCATTCTGACCCAGATGACTTCTATCACTTTGAAGAGACGCATGCAGTGGACGTTTCTTGTAATGAAGTGGAAAAAGAATGTGCCACTTACATTGTTGATCTGGACGTAGAGCTACAAATGTTGTCAAAATATCCACACATAAGGGACATATTTATTTTATATATGTTCCATCTTCAGCTCCGGTGTAGAGACTGTTCAGCATTGGAGTCCCACGTCGTAACTGTCTAAGCAACAACATGTTTGAAAAGTTGTTGCTACTTAAAGCAAATTGTGTTTAGCTATTTTTCTCCTTACTAGAGTTATTAAGAAAAAACTCTTCTTGGATATTTTTGTTATCAATACTAATTTCTAAAAAAGTATCTTAAAAAGTATCTAGTATCAAGATACCAGTGGCGTATTTACATTTGGGCCATGCCCCCTTTGGTCTTGGCCTAGCCTGTCCTCACACCCCCATTATACTTATACTTACTTCGCGCTCGCCATAGGCTGGCCACCCCTTACCAAAATTCTAAATACGCCACTGCAAGATACTTTCAATTTGTATTTTGTATCTTGATACTTTTTATATCATGTATCTAGTATCAATATCTTTGATACATTTCCTCACATGTATTTGTATCTAAGATACATTTGAAAAGTATCTTTAACAGCACTACTGATGATCGATGACTCTTAACGTATAATCTTGCCTGCCTGATGCTTATGTTTGTATTGAGTTACTGTCAATCTAAAGTTTACATCAGTTTTGGATGTTGTATTTTTTCACTTTCTCAATCTGTAGTGTTTACTGTTGGTTGCATTGTCACAGGATAGCATAGATCTTAAGCAGGGTGCAATTTGTGACCTGGAGCAGTGGGGGGATGTCGAGCTTGGGGAATGTAGTTGTTGGGGAAAAGTAGCAGTGGAGGGATGTAGCTGTGGGGGGATGTAGCAGTAGGGGATGTAGTTGGGCAGTGGAGGGAAGATTCCCCCTACAAATCGCGCGCAGATCTTAAGGATTGAGAAGTAACACCCAGTGGCGGCTCTAGGATTTGGCAAGTGGGGAGGGGCCGTTGGGGTGGCAACTTCTAATCATGGGGGCCAACCTTTTGTTGTTTAATGTATGTAGCATTAAGTATAGGGTCCCAACTGGGGCCAGGCACTCAGTAGGGGCACACGGCCCCCGTGGAGCCGCCACTGGTAACACCCCCAAACTTTATATCTCTGATGACTGCTTTACTTTTTTACTTGTCAGATTTCTTGAGATTTGACATACGTTTCTTGGGGTTTTTGCCTGTCAGGCTACTTTTTTGTGGGATGGCATTTTCTCGCACTTATGCGGCAGAGACCCCAAGTTCCCAACATTTTACCGACACTCCCGAAATTCACAATTCTAGAAATAATCCTGGCTTATAGTACCTCCGATTTTTACGCTAAATTTGCCCCACTTCCATTTATTTACTTCCACTTCAACTATCTAAAATGTTTATTGTAGTTAAAATATCCTAATTACAGATTATAAAGACACAAAAGAATAGAACACAATTTATTTATTGTATTCAGTCGATAACAGCTTGCATGGTAACTGGTAGTCAGAGCGTAAATGAAAACTCCTGCCGGTAGAGGCGCTAGTAGCGCGTTAGGGCCCATGCGATTTCACTGTAGGCGCAGAGTCGACGTTCTTGCTGCCTACGGCAGCTTTAGTTCTTTGTTAGAAGTAGGTAAGTAGAACCAGTTGTGGTATTGATATAAATAAATCAATTAATCAATCAATCAAGTCAATAAAGCAATCAATCAACTTCTATGACGCCACTGTAATAATGCCCAGGGCATCAGCCGATGACCGGGAAGTCCAAGTGAGAATGAAGGAAGTGTATCTTCAGTGACATGTTGCATTTCATTGCCTTGTCAGCTTGTAGCAGATTTCCAACTTGTTTAACATAGTTTGGCGCCTCCTTGTAGTTGCCCAGAAAGTTAGCAACAACATCCCTGAAGGCTGTCCAGGCAACATGCTCGGCACCCTGCAGAAGGCCCTCAAAGTGACTGTCCTTGAGCATCTCTCGAATCTGTGGGCCAACAAAAACGCCTTCTTTTATTTTAGCATCACTGGTGCGTGGAAGCCTCTGTCGTAAGTATGTAAAGGCTTCACTTTCTTTGTTCATTGCTTTGATAAAGTTTTTCATTAACTCAAGTTTGATGTGCAAAGGTGGGAGATAAATGTTCTTCGGATCAACGAGAGGATCATGTTTAACGTTCTTCTGTCCTGGAGGTTCCCGGAACATTCGATACCGGAACATTCGGTACCGGATAATTCGGTACCGGATGATTCGGTACCGGATAAATCGGTACATGTTCAGCATACAAATCAGTAGCCATAACCCTAATTCTAACCCTAACCCTAATCTTAAAACTGTATAAATCAGAAAAATGAATATAATTATCAATAGTAGGCCTATACCTACCCAAATTCTACTTAAATATTCTACCTAAATATATATGGGCATATGCATAAGCATAGACACCACCCAAGGCCAGAGGGACCCTGGGATTGGGGAGGGGAGGTGGGGTGGGAGAGGTAGAGCCAGTGTCTAACACATGTAACCGAATTTGCCATCCTGAAGATACCGCTCCCAATGTTCCGGTACCGAATCTTCCATGACCGGTACCGAATTTTCCGGTACCGAATTTTCCGTCCCGAATCTTCCGTCCCGAATCTTCCGGTACCGAATCTTCCGGTCACCGTCCTGGAACCAAGTCCCTGCGAGGTGGCCAGACCTTTCTCACATAATGTGAATCTCTAGCTCGGCTGTCCCACTCGCAAAGAAAGCAGCAGTACTTGGTGTAGCCTAGCTGCAGACCGAGTAGAATTGCAACAACTTTCAGATCTCCACATATATATTCCAGTTGTATCTCGAGTATTCTATGTGTTTCAATAGCAGCTGCATGTTCTCATATGTTTCCTTCATGTAAGCAGCATGTCCAATGGGTAGTGAAGGGTATGAATTCCCATTGTGCAGCAAAACAGCCTTTAAGCTTAACAGCGAAGAGTCAACAAAAAGTCGCCATTCGGATGGATTGTGCTTACAGTCGAAAGCAGAAAACAATCCATCAATGTCAATGCAAAAAGTAAGACTGTCGATTTTTTTGAAGAATCGAGTCAAGTCTTCATGCCGTGTACAAAATAATGAAAATTTTGTACCTGGAGAGATCAGATTCCATCTTTGCAACCTAGATCCAAGCAATTCTGCTTGATTTTTTGACAAATCTAAGTCTCTGACCAGATCATTGAGGTCTGCCTGAGAAATCAAATGAGGATTGCTGGATGTCGATTGCTCAAACTCTGGGTCTTCCGTAGCTGAAGCATCAACTATCTGCAGCATTTCATCTGTCTCTGCATGCTCGTTCTCGTCCTCCAGTGTCCAAAACTCGGGGGGTTGGAACAGAAAGACTCTCGTCGTGTGGAACTGGTCTCATTGCCGAGGCAAGGTTAGGATACTCAATAGACTTCATATTCTTTGAAGAAAATCCTGTAACATTCGTCATGCAGAAATAGCAATCCGTTACATGATTATTCTGCTCCCTCCATATCATTGGTATGGCGAATGGCATGGATGGACGCTTACCTGCAAGCCAAGCTCGCAGACTGGTAGCACAAGATGAACAACATATATGAGGTGCCCATACTTTGTCCTGGTCGCCAATTTTGCATCCATCCTCATATCCTTTCTTTATGATTGCTGTCATACTCCGCTTCTGTGATTTCAACGTAAACTCTCCACAGATGTAGCAGAACGTGTCACTGCTATTGCGACATCGACGCGAAATTTCAGAAACTTTAATTAAATTAGTTAATATATTCAATTCACAGCCTTTAACTAAACAGTTATATCTCATCAAATAGAAAAACTGCAGCTGCTTCCTAGTGCTGCTTGGTATTTATATAGGACTGCGTAACCATAGCAACAATACATACTAGGCATGTAGTCTTGAAGACAGGTTTGGGCGCGTCTGGGCATGTCTGGACATGCCTAATTATACTAATTTTCGAAATCCATGTAGTTAAGTGAGCCAGCAGTGCATATTACATCTGCTATGGCGGTCACATAAGATTCTTGCCTAACCTGAATACCCATCACTCAGATAACTCTCGAAAACCACGATTTTAAAATTCTTATAATTTTAAATTTAAATCTACCTGGAGCACCAGAAATTGCTCAGGAAACAAAAGCCTTGTTGACCAGTGATATTTAAGTATAATTTAGGTAGGTATGCTATTGATAATTATATTAATTTTACTGATTTATAAAGTTTTAGGATTAGGGTTAGGGTTAGGTTAGGATTAGGGTTATGGCTACTGATTTGTATGTCGAACATGTACCGATTTATCCGGTACCGAATTAACCGGTACCGAATCTTAGACAAGTCGAATTCTGGTGCCGAATTCTCCGGTACCGAATGTTCCGGGAACCTTCATCATTGCCTCAGGAGTCCGTCAAGGTTGTGTCCTGGCTCCAGCACTCTTTTTGCAGGGCTATGGACTGGATCCTGGAGCACGCTATTGACCAGGCCGGGATCACCCTACAGAACATAGCTTCTCAGACCTACACTACGCTGAAGATGTTGCTCCTGTAGTAACATCTGTTATGAACCTAGAAACATCATTCAATCATATTGAGTCGACAGCCTCCAAACTAGGACTACATGTGTCCTGTTCAAAAACCAAGCTCCAGAATCTGGGTTCCGGATGAGTTGCATGAGACATATCATGCCTGTCTGTTAATGGACACCAGGTGGAAAATGTGCCAGAATTCACCTACCTAGGCAGTGTCCAGAGTTCTGATGGTAGGTGTCAGCGGGACATGACTCGCAGAATCGGCATAGCTGCGTCTGCCATGAGAGCGCTTCAGAATCGCGCCAAAGACAGACACAGCTCGAGACCAAGTTCCGTATTTATCAGTCCTGCGTCCAGACAATTCTCCTATAAGAGTATCCAGAACAATCTCTATGGTCTCTGATCTATGCCCACCAGCAAGAAATCTGTTTCTGTCATTGGCGTCTATTAACAGACGACAATGGTTTCTATGGTTTCTGCCCACCAATGGGCGGAGCAACTGGACTTTGTTGGTAAACACAGGATACCCCTATATGGTTCCGAGACTTGGACTCTGCAGACACGAGACTCAAAGACTGCAGGCATTCCATATGGCATTCCATATGCGTCGCCAGATACAGCTTCTCTGCATTCTCTGGTTTGACTTCGTGACCAATGAAGCAGTCTCCAAACAGACTGCCCCCTGTCAGTGACAGACATTATCACGCGACGCCGTCTGTCTCTCTTCGGTCATGTGGCTCGCCAGGACAACAAGATTCCAGTCCACCGCGCTCTCGCTTGCGCCATTGCTCGACGCACCGAGACGCACCCTCCCCCGAGCTGGAGAAGACCTCCTGCCAGACCACGCTGTGCATGGCCCCAGCAGATCGGCAATGGTCTTCCTTCCACAATTCTTCTTGAATCAGCCATCCTCAGCAATCAGAATCAGCAATCCTCAGCCATCGGGCGCGGAAACATATCAAATCCAGAACATATAAAGTTAATAGCAAGGAAGGCTATATAAATTTATTATTTATCCAGCGCGTTAAAAATGACAATTTAAACCAAAATCAAACATAAAAATTCGAATTCTTCTAGTCTGCGCCACTGCTATCTATATATCCACATTCCTACGTAGCACATGTGGTGTAATCTGTTTAAAATGCATACAATTTCATATTATTATAACACAACAAACAAAAGCAGTTCTCGATGAAATCCTAACCTTTAGGTTGCTGACGACTTGCTTTTGCTTGAGGCAAATCTGTAAAACAGCAATTTAAAGTCAAACATAAATGGTGTAGTAGTTTCTGTACAAGAATGTGATCTTTGTGATGGTCCGTCGCTTATCTCCGGTCTAGGTCTCTAGGCAATCAGCGACGTAGGTGGCATAAGCCATTAATCTGGGATACGTTGTCATTGCTTTTCCCAGACCTTCGTCAAACCTTCGCAGCATCAGCTGCTTCTCATTTTCCACAGCCTCTGGCGAATGAAGACCGAGTCGACCTTCGGGCTCCTACGACAGTCGATCCTGTTCTGTTGGAGAATAATTTTCTGGCGTTTTACCAATCTGCCATCTCCGGACTAGGTCGAACATACAGTACTAATTAAATTCTATTTGATAGCTGCCGAGTATTAGCCAGCCAACCTATTAATTTAATCGGGCGCTTCCCTAAATCGTGTTCATGTGCCTGCTAAAGTATGCACTAAATCAGTTGTTCTGTTTGGTCGGCGTACCCCTGCAGGGTACGGGGTATCTTCCCTGAACCCTCCGTACCCCTTTAGGTTACTAGAGGTTCTGGGGCGGGAAGAGTGGTAATATCAGCAGGGCAGGCACGCCGACGGAACGGGTTCAATCCCGTAGGAGCTTCTAAGTTCGACTCAGCCTTAATTGCTAGAGGGCGTTTGTAACATCTAGCTGAGTACCAATGGCAACATTGCGAAATTAATTATCGAATTAATCTTGAAGAAAATACGCAAGCTAAAAAAAATATTATGCACCCTGGCAAAATGTTACCGAGCCTTTACTTTTTTTTACCCCTTCAGACATTTATCGAAAATCCGATTATCCGAGTACTCCTAATTTTCAGCGTAAATTTAACCGGTGTATGATTAATATTATTTCCGTAAACCGTTGATAACAGATAGGAACATAACACAAGATGGCGAAACGAGAAGTCTTCGTCCGCCGATGAACACTTTCAGCACGATCCACGCTGGGCAGGCGAGCGTTGAATTTGCCGATCTGACCAAGTCCAATACCACAAGGTAACGCGGGGAGGCGGATGAAAAGAGTCCAAAAGGCCTATATCTCGTCGTCATTGCAGTTAGATGAAAGTCAACTTCAACGATTTCTTAGAACCTTTTACAATATTGTGAAATTTCGTACTATCAGACATCAAAACATAAGAATTATGCTGCCTTTCGCGTACTCCCTGAAAAGTCAATTTTTCAATTCTCTAGTTATCTAGTAGGCCGATGTATGCTTACAGTATTGACTTTCGCAAGATATAAAAATTAAAAATGTGTGTGTTTGTTTTGTAATGCGATACTTGTAGATTGTAGATCATAGAGTGTAGATAGATTGTAGATTATATTCGTTGCAGAAATATTTCTAGCATATTTTATTTGCATTATCTAGCATTGTTTCCAGAAGCCACTTTGCGCTCAGTTAGTAATAAGATAGATAACTATACCGCTCTGAAAATTCTCCATTGTCCGTTATGTCAATTAGCAGCGTATCCACTATCCAGTAGTGTGTTCCCTTTTCTCTGCAGTCGATGCCCTTTGTTAATAAAAAAATCAAGTTAAGAATGGAAATCAATCCATTATAGCGCTCAGTATAACAGGGTACTCAAACCGCAGCCCGTGGTCCACAGCCCGGACCGCAAGGATGATTCTGTTGGACCGACAAAGTTTTTAAAAATGTGTCTGAAAAGTTTTGCGCCTGAATTTCAGTTGCTTTCAACATAGAAGAAACCTGACTAAACCACTTAAAATTACAAATTATTATACAATATTACTATAAGTATTAGCTTACTTACTTATTGTTGTCATTGCAATCATAAGTTGATGTAGGCCATATTTCCTTATCCGATTTCATACTGTTCTTTCTTTATTAATTGTGGGTTAAATTCTATTGCATCGGCTGAAAACGTAATCTAAATTCTAAAGAATGGCACAGGTTCTTGGTCGCATTGGCGTAGCGACGAGGAGGACCGAATCCTTACCAGGACTTGCGCAAAAGCGATATGAAAATTGTTGGGAAGGGTGATTGTAAACAGAAGTGATATACGCTATATAGAATAATTGCTAAACAAATACATGCTCATTTGTGTTGTAGTCCACACTACCTGTCTTTCAAGTCTGATTACTGAAAATATCACTCTACCGAAACGGCTCTGTTAGCAGTCTATTATTCGGGCATTGGTGCTGGGAAAGTTACTCTGTTACTTCTTGACCTATCTGCCGCCTTTGATACTATTGATCATTTATTCTTCTTCGTCCGATTGAACATCGGTTTGGAATCTCTGACATTACTTCAGTCTTTACATTGGTTTTCGTCATATATATAATCTTCGCACTAAATTTGTGATAATTAAGGTTTGAAACGCGACCAATGTCCCTTAAGTAAGCCAAAATTGCAAAATTTAAACATGTATTTTTTTAAATTATAAAACTTTTGCGCATACTTTCGTCCGTGACATTTTGTCCTCGTCACATTTTGTCCTCATGACATTTTGTCCGTACATTTTTTCGCGGACATTTTGTCCTAGCACCACAAAATTAGGTAAAAAGACTACGAGAAAAAAGCTAAACAAGAGTGCTGGGTACAGATAGGACAGGATCTTGAAGAAAATACGCAAGCTAACAAAAAAATATTATGCAGCCTGGCAAAATGTTACCGAAAAAAGAGAGACCTGAAACACACCACAATAAATGGCAACCTTCTAGTGAACAATACTGATTTTGAAGCTAGATGGAAACAATAAGAAACTTTTAAATATAAAAAGAAAAAGAAAACCTCACAGACTCAACACATAACACACACATACATACACACGCACGCACGCACGCACACTGGTGTGCAAATTAAGCAGACTCAGAAGAAGAAGGTGGTGATATCAGTTTGGAAGAAGTGGACAGTGCAATAAAGCGCATGAAAATGGCAAATCCCTAGGACATGACAAAATTCCAAATGAAATGTTCAAAAATACTGGTCTATACAGAAATGTGGCTACACCAAATATTCAAGGCGGCTTGGAAAAAAAGCAAAATGCCAGGAGAATGGGATAGTGCCATCATTTGCCTGATATACAAAAAAGGAGAAAAACAGATTGTAATAACTTTCGAAGAAGATCCTTGCTTCCACAAATTACTAAAATATACGAATTGATCCGGAAGCGCCGTGACGCCGTCTAAGAAAACATGTGGAAGATAAACTTTGAGAATGGCAACACGGTTTCCGACCAAATCGCACTACAACAGACTTGCTGTTCTGTCTCAAAATGCTTCTTGAAAAATCATGGGAATTTGATGACAGCTGCTATATAGCCTCTCTCGATCTGGAAAATCTTTTCACAAAGTGCCAAGACAACACTTGTGGAATGTGATGCGGAAGGTAAAAACTACCGAGCGCTATAGTTGGCATGTACGACACAAGTCGATGCTGTTTCGGATCAAACGCCGGCACTGCACCATGGAGACGGGAGTGAGACAAGGCAGTGTACTATCGCCCCTGCTGTTTATGATTATCTTACTCATGGACCAGATACTGAAACAAGTGAAAAAGCGCCAAATGGAGGACGAAGAACAAAAAGATGATCGCAGACGCAGACGAGACGATGTAGAACTGGCGAATGGCTCACCAAATCAACTGCAGATTGACACCTAGTGTTAAGAGTTGACTGAAAATGGCCGGCGTCTGAATGCCACAAAATGAGAGGTGATGCAGGCATCCAGAATGCCTGAAGAAGAAGGTATACACATATGGGCAAATGGCAGAGAACTGACAGAAATGAAACAAATCAAATATCTGGGAACACTTTTGTATAGCTCGGCCTTCAAACAACACAGTCATTGACGGTAGTATCAGTCAGTACAGCAGAAATTTTGGCATGCTATACCCACTCGTGAAAGACATGTTCCTTTCGTTGCCAAAATCAGTATTTATAAAACTATTCTCAAGCCACTACTAACTAGATAGATGACTCTAGTCATCTAGTTAGTAGTGGCTTGAGAATAAATAGTCTTCGGCGCCGAATCTAAGGAATCTGTCATATTCGGCCAATATTCGGCTTCGGCCTAATCGTTTTCATAATATTCGGCTTCGGCCTTAACTAAGTATGAGTATCAGCCATAAGCCGAACTTTCTGTCATATAATTGATAACTGTAAAAGTCATTCGTTGTTATCAAGTAATGAATCTTGATTATGATGTGTACGTATACTCTCTGGAATTCTGCTTCAAAGGTTGGAAGACTAAGTAGCCTAACAAATAAGGAACAATAGAACCATTATAGCATTTGCTTTGCGAGTTCCCATAGATCATAAATGTTATTGGAGGCAATAAGGGGATTCAAGGGGTGGGTTTACAGCGGATGGTTCAAAGCAAGTGACTATATAACCCTCATTCATCAATTTTGATTCCCGATTCCAATGCCTTGAATCGTTTAGTTTCAACAATATCTAGTGACTTCGGATTAGCATCTTATATAGACATTTGAAGCTGCACAAGAGCATAAACGGTGGGGGTCACAGGGGTGGTGGTCACAGTCGGGTTTGCGAACTGATGATGACGGTTTTATGTATCAAAGGAGGTATGACTTGAATGTTTGGTTATAGGAACAACAGCGTCTCAATCAATAGAACCAAGGAGCTCGCGACGCCCCTCGAATAGAACCCCTCATTTGATTAACTAATAGCCCTCGTAGGCCATGTTGAACGATAGCAGTTGCTATTTCAGTTGCAGTCGTAGTGAGAGGTAATACTCGACAGTAGAAATGTCGCAAACAAATGCAATTTTTATTTTTTTAAACTAAATCGAGTCTGATGCCAGTAAGGCAAAGTGTAAGTTAACAGGCGAGAAAGTAACTTCTGCTCATATTTTATATTATTCATGTGTGTATTTTTCAGCTCAGACATAAGACGTCACTGTTCATTAACTTTTAGGACTACATGTCAATATATTCGTATTTGGCTTCGCTTCGGCCGAATCTGTTGCAGACAGCTTCGGCTTAGCTTCGGCTTCGGCCGAAGCTGTAAATTACAGCTTCGGTTTGACTCTACTACTAACCTATGTCAAAGTCAACGAACATGTAAAAGGCAGAACAGTTCAGGGACTTTCATTTAACAACCTTAGGTTTGCTGATGATATTGACATCCTTGAGGGAAATGAAGATGATCTGGAAGACACGGTACAGATACTGAGCAATGAAGCTGAGCGCTATGGACTGTCGATAAACAATGAGAAGACAAAGACAATGGTGTTTGGCGACAAAGAGATCAAAAGAAATATTAAAGTAAATGGAATAGAAGTAGAGAACGTAGAAAACTTCACCTATCTTGGGAGCAATATGACACATGACATAGACTGCAGACAAGAGGTCACAAGAAGAGCAACAAGAGCTCTAGATCAACTGACGGCACTGGACAAGATCTGGAAAAGCAAATCAATAAGCACTGAAACAAAAAATAAAATACTCTAAACCTGTATCTTCAGCAGCTTTTTATATAGATGCGAAACACGGACCATCACCAAAGACTTGGAAAGAAAAATACTAGCCTTTGAAAGAAAATGTTATAGAAAAATACTACGAATCGGACGGGTCGAAAAAATCACAAATGAAGAACTATACAGGAGAATTCAGACCAAACAAACCATGCTGGAAAGAGTAAAACAAAGGAAACTCCAACTTTTCGGACACATATGCAGAATGAAAGAGGACAGAAAGATCAAAGCTCTAATGTTTGGAATAATGGAGGGTGCCAATAAGAGAGGGAGACCACACAAGGAATGGTGTGATGATATTAAAGAATGGTGTGGAAGCACTTTACAGGATCTTAGTCACAGAGCAACGGACAGAAAAGAATGGCAGAAAACTGTGAAGATGGCATTATACACCAACGGGCGATGAGCCCACGGTTAATGATGATGAATGATGATGAAAGCAAAATCGATTATAGCTCACTTACTGTTTCCGTACCTTAACGTTAAATGTCAGAACACTACAGGAAATTAGCAAATGGGGCTGTCCATTAATTAAGTCAACAAATTTTGGGCAATTTTTGACCACCCTGTCAACAACTGTCAACTTTCACGTACCTCCATAATTACCTCAAAAACTTTTGACGCCCCTCCAAGATCAATGACAGGTTCCAATAACAAGGTTATTAGATTTTGTGGTGATGACTATTTTTGACTTTTTTGCTCATCGAGTGTCACAATGTGATGGTGATGACCTTTTCCCATGCTTTCTTCCGTTGTAATAAGTAGTATTCCATGAAATTCCATCCTTTTTTGGATTATTTGAAAGAAGTGAAATTGTTGACGTCAACTTCTCTTGGCCCCCTCCAACTGTCAAACTTTTTCAAACCCCTCTTCCCCTAAATTGTTGACGTAATTAATGGACAGCTCCAATTAGAACAACCTGAAAAATCTGAACCACAATCTGAACCACATCTGAACCAGTTGGTTATGTTCAGTGGCGTAGTTTGGTGCAAACCGGTGGAATTGCACCGGTCGGACTGCCCAGGGCCATATCTCCATTCTTCTGACATTCGTATTGAGTACTCGTCCGAAATCAAGTTGATGATGGCTACGATTGCTGAATGTACTTTGTATTATAAAATGTCATTTTCCACAATTTGATAACTACAATGCCAGCCGTATGGTAGGCCGTGAAACTGATGCAGATAGCAGGTAGGCCTACTGTAAGTCGACAATACTCTAAATAATTAATCGATAGTTGAAACATGTATTGCGAAATTGCAATAATCGTGAATTTCGCTTCAAAAGTTAGACGCAATGAGACTATGACGTCTGATATTGTGTAGGCCTATAGTACGTGTTGTACATTATGATAAAAACTTCTCTACTCGAGAAGTGAACATGACATTTTTAACGTTCACAATCACAGAGAAGAATGTGGTACATCCTACATCCCAAGTGTCTTTTGTGTGTCTAAAATGCGCTAAAATTCACATGCAGGCATTTGTACTTTTTAAAATTTTTCCGGGGGTTATACCCCGGACCCCCATTAAAAAGGGGATGAGGGAGGGAGAGGAGGAGAGAGAAAAGGGGAGGAAAGAAGGGAAGGAAAAGGGACGGCGGGTTTGCACCGGTCGAAAATTTTTCATAGCTACGCCAATGGTTATGTTGTAGAATATAGATAATACTAATTTTACCGTGTTCTGCCAGTCACACAACTAAATGGAATATAATTTGATGCTGCCTCTCTAGAGGTCCGCATATTTAATAAGACTGAGCAAAGTTCATGTAAATGTGTATGACTAAATCCAAATAACCTGACTATGACCGAACTGAAATACATATTTTCATGAGAACAACCTAAATAAGCTTACTTTGGAAATAATCAAAGCTGATTCAGCAGCATTACAATGCAAATATGAAGTGAGTCATCAATGGCATCACAGGGCTAGTCCTAGTAACATATTCAACAGTATCGACGATTAAAATTATTCACCATTGCTAAGAATTAGCATAAATTCATTCACGAATCATTATTACCTTCGAAATGTGAAGTTGACTCAACTCAGGCCTTAAAGCAGGATAACGACATCCATCGACTGCGCAAATATCCAGCGCCAAGACAGTATTCTTGCAATCTCTTGCATTTTAATATATTGCCAATAGGCTTCACTTATGATGATGTAGCGGTCAACTAAGAAGGGTCTTTACAACAAGCACCGTACACAGCACATGCAACTGTAGGTAAGAAAGAATGAAGACGCTCTTCGGGTTCGTGTTTAAGTTAACCGACCAACTCATGCAACACTCACACTCACGCAGAAGCGGATCTAGCGAGGGTCAGCCAGACAGCCACCCCCAATGGCCCGAGTCTGTAAATAAAGTGGCCTGTTTTCAGAAGGAAATGTAATATGCTTTTATTTATTTAGGAATAATTACAATTGTGGATTTTTTATTGCGTGCTACATTGTTTGTAAATGAAATTAACGCTGACACAATTGACACAATTACCTCTTGACCAAGGTTTAATCTAGGCCGTTTTCGAAGGGATTGCCCTTTCCTTCCGAAAATTTTGGCATACTATATTTATGTTACAGCGCTCCCCAAGTCCCCTAGTTGACTTCCTCCTGCCTTGTCAGTTTTCCCCCGGAGTCCAGGAGTCTAGATTAGCCACTGCTATTGGCACTTCTGATAGACTTTCAAGCAGACTGTATTTGTTTTGTTTGATGACGTGGCGGCAAAATGAGGTTCGATTGATTGAAGCTAGTAGTCTACCGTCTATAGTTATATTATAATAATAATAATCATCTTTATTCGTGACAAGCACAGCATAAAAAAGTAGTACACAACCAGTAGTACACAACCAAGGAAAACACAAATCAACTGAACAAAACTAAATAATAATAATAATAAAATAATAATAATAATAATAAAATAAACCTAATAATAAACAAACTAAGAACAAACTTTACACAGTGCAGCCTCTGCCCTCAGACAAATTCTAGTAATGCACTGAGCAAAGTACAGTGGCTTCTTCTCATATCTATTAACAAAGGATGCTTGTCGCTTCTCTACAATAGCATGCATACTATCCAAACCCGTCAGGACTCTGATATACTCGACATTATCTGCCTCACATGTTTTAAAAATTTTGCACACAACTACTCGAATCAGTCTGTCAAGAGCATTAAGAATACTTTTGTTTGGAAATGTATTAATCTCTGTCGAACATCCACTCCAGCATCGATGTTCTTGGTCGCCCTTTCTGTGCTTTCCCATTCATCTTTCCTTCTAGTACCTCTCTTAGTAGGTTTGATTCTTCTCTCAGAATATGATCTATCCACTTCTTTTGTCTTGTACGAATAGTGTTAATTAGGCTTCTCTTCTCTCCTACCCTCTCCAAGACTTTTTCGTTTGTTATTTTTTCCGTCCAGCTAATTTTTTCCATTCTTCGCCAGATCCACATTTCGAATGCCTCTAATCTCTTTATGTCTTCCTTTCTGAGCGTCCAAGTTTCTGATCCATAGAGTGTCACTGGCCAGATCAGTGTTTTGACCAATCGTTTTTTCAGATTTCGGTTAAAATTCCTTCTCAGTAGTTCTCTTCTGTTCGTAAAGGCTTCTTTCCCCATGGCAATTCTTCTCCTTATTTCTTTATGACACTTTGCGTTTTCATCAAGCAGGCTTCCAAGATAGCAGAATTCTTCTACCTGTTCTATTTCCACTCCATCAATGATTATTTTCATTTCTCCACCATGTCTGCTGATTTTCATTGCCTTTGTCTTCTTTAAATTGATTTTCATTCCGTAATCCTTTGATGTTGCATTAAGAGAGTCCATCAACCTCTGCAATCCATGGTTGGTGTTTGCCATAATTGCCTGGTCATCAGCAAATCTTATGCCCCTTATTCTTTTTCCACCCACCACTACTCCATCGTCTATGTTCTCAAATGCTTCTCTTATGAGTTCTTCTGTGTAGATGTTGAACAGCAACGGTGAGAGAGGGCATCTCTGTCTCACTCCCCTTCCCAGAGTTCCTGGTTCAGAGTCTTTTCCATCCACACGGATATACACTGATTGATTTATGTACAGGTTTCCGATGAGCTTTCTGTCTCTGTAGTCTATTCCCATTCTTCTGAGTGCCCTCATGAGTTTTATCCAGTCCACTCGATCAAATGCAGATTACAGCAAATAAAAAGCTAAATACGCTCAACTATGCGATCTGATTGTCGGGCTTGTCATTGCTAAATATAGAAAAAGAATTGTCTGACCTTACTTTTCTGTTCCTTTCAACATGTGAGAAATGCCGCCGGTCTCGTTTGCACATACTGACGAGCAATTTCTCTGTTGTTTGTCATTTGAAAAACCTCTTCATTACATTTCTTGTTCTCTTGCTCGCATAGTTCGCAGTGTTTTCTTGTCGTCAATTTTTCGTTTTTCTGGTGGCAGCTCTTCCTTGTACTAGTAAGTTATTTATGCATAGTATTTATTGAATATTATTTTCTCTTTTAGGGAACAGTAATGGTGGCTCTGAACCATATACACTTTTCGACTTGTTGGGTGATAATAATCCGCAGAGCTGAGCTGATCCGCTGATCTGAATCTGATTCGCTAATACATGGTCACGTGGTGTAAACAGCGATCAGCGGTTTATCGATAGCTTAAAATGAATCAATCCATCAAAAAAATCAGCTCAGTAACCGGATTGGTAATTTCCAAGTTAATGCAACGAAGTATTTTTAAGGATTTGAACAATATTAACACTAATTAGATTATTAAATTAAAATAGAGAACCCGCAGGACCTAAGGACCATCTTGGAGGGCAACGGAAACTTCTGTAGCCGCTGATGAAAGTATATCTATCCGCGGATCCTCGCCTAACAGACATCGACAAACGTCGATGTATATATATACGTATATATATGTCCGCTGGTCTGCCGCTAAAGAAGTTCTATAGCCGCTGATCTCACTATTAGACGTATGCATTTCCGCTTATCTGCCCCTAAACTAGTTATATAGCCGCTGATCAGACTATTAAACGTATATATGGCAGCTGATCTACCCCTAAACTACTTATATGTCCGCAGATCTGCACTTAAACTAGTGATATGGCCGCTGATCTGACTATTAAACGTATATATTGCAGCTGATCTACCCCTAAACTACTTATATGTCCGCTGATCTGACTATTAAACGTATATATGTCCGCTGATCTGCCCCTAAACTAGTTATATAGCCGCTGAACTGACTCTTAAACGTATATATCTCCGCTGATCTACCCCAACCTACTTAATACTTATATTTCCGCTGATCTGACTATGAAACGTATATATGTCCGCTGATCTACCCCTAAACTAGTTATATAGCCGATGATCTGACTCTTAAACGCATATATGGCAGCTGATCTACCCCTAAGGTAGTTATATAGCCGCTGATCTGACTATTACACGCATATATGTCCGCTGATCCGCCCCTAAACTAGTTATATAGCCGCTTATCTGACTCTTAAACGAATATATGTCCGCTGATCTGCCTCTAAACTAATTATATAGCCGCTGATCTGACTATGAAACGTATATATGGCAGCTGATCTACCCCTAAACTACTTATATGTCCGCTGATGTGACTATTAAACGTATATATGTCCGCTTATCTACCCCAAAACTAGTTACATAGCGGCTGATCTGACTATTAAACGCATATATTGCAGCTGATCTGTCCCTAAACTAGTTATATAGCCGCTGATCTGACTATGAAACGTATATATGGCAGCTGATCTACTCCCAAACTAGTTATATAGCCCCTGATCTGACTATTAAACGTATATATGTCCGCTGATCTGCCCCTAAGGTAGTTATATGGCCGCAGATCTGCCCTGAAACTAGTGATATGGCCGCTGATCTACCCCTAAAGTAGTTATATGGCCGTTGATCTGACTATTAAACGTATATATAGCCGCTGATCTGACTTTTAACCGCATATATGTCCGCTGATCTGCCCCTGAACTAGTTATATAGCCGCTGATCTGACTATTAAACGTATATATGGCAGCTGATCTACCCCGTAAAGTAGTTATATAGCGGCTGATCTGACTATTAAACGCATATATGGCAGCTGATCTACCCCTAAAGTAGTTATATGGCCGCTGCCCTGCCTTACTCTTAGTAGCATTGACACTACTATGGGCCAAAGACAAGTAATTTTTGACTTAACACGCACAAATTGAAGCAAAATAATTTGAAATTGACTTAAGCATAAAATATTACACACATGGAACCTATTGATGCCAGACCTGTGATTTTGTGTCCAAAATGCATATTAAACGCATATATGGCCGGTGATCTGCCCCTAATATAGTTATATATAGGGGCGGCGCCAGACGTTTGAGAGTGGGGGGTTAGGGTTAACCCTAGGGTTAGGGTTAGGGATAAGCCTAAAATACCCCCCCCCATTGATAATCTTAGAAATAACCCTGCTTTTTCCCATTCCCTCGCGTTAGACACTTCCCTCCCTAGCCGCGTCTAGCGCGGCCTCCTTTGGAATGGGGGCCCGGGGGTTTCTCCCCAGGAAAAAATTTTTGAAATCGTAGATGCTCCTACGTGTGTTTTAGAACATTTTGGACACAAAATCACAGGTCTGGCATCAATAGGTTCCATGTGTGTAATATTTTATGCTTAAGTCAATTTCAAATTATTTTGCTTCAATTTGTGCGTGTTAAGTCAAAAATTACTTGTCTTTGGCCCATAGTAGTGTCAATGCTACTAAGAGTAAGAGTCACCTGGCAGATGCTACTGCTCAAGCAAATCTTGAAATATTGTTTTAAATCGCTGTAAATCTATTCAGTGTCACAACTCACAAGTGGCAAAAGGCGACAAAAAGTTGACAGCAGGCAAAGAAATTGCTGATGAAAACTTCAAACCACTGTTACTAGTTCAAAAGCAGTAGGCTAGTTAAGCCATAGCAATTAACAGACATTCAATACTATCAATCATGGTTCAGTTTTAGGTCTTGTACAGTTGCTGGTTCACCGACATTTGCGCGCCGACATTAGCGCGTATTTCGAGGAAGCTCGAATTGCGCCATAAATTACAGTATAAGTCATCCGTGCTTTAGTAACTATAGTCTTAATCATAACCCAAAGTCAAACCCTCACTCTAACCGTAACCCCAATAATATCAACTAATATCGCGCAAATGTCGGCGCGCAAATGTCGGTCGCGCATTTGACGGGTCACCCAATTGCTCCTGGTCTCAAATATATAACACTACATTTAATAGAACTTTGCTCGCCTATCCAGTCGTTCGGCAAAGGTGTTTATGAGCTTTTCAATATCCAATGTACGTTTCTTGTGAACAAACAAACGTTTAAGCCCGCAACGCCATCCTGTAGATATATACAGTTGAGAACGCTTGATACTTAGACTTATAGAACCGATCCTCAATCATCCCCCTACCCCCCCCCCCCCGCACCAAAAATTTCTCTGCAATTTTGCACGAATCTCACGGGTGGCCCGATGGCAAGGGGGGGTTCAAACCCTCCCCAAACCCCCCCGTGGCGCCGCCACTGGTTATATAGAGGCTGATCTGACTATTAAACGCATATATTGCACCTGATCTCTATAGGCCAATTTTATCCAGCACACCACACAAGAACCACCCCGACCAGGTGGTGAAGTCGACGACAACAAGTGCAAACGGCAAGACCATTCCGAGTTTGAAAAAGAGGGTGCAGTTCGCGACTCGAGTACTAGGATCACCTAGAAGGAATGAACAAGAAAATGTCCTTAGAGATACAAAACCTGTGGAGCCGACACAGAACATTTTCTCCATGGGCGCGGACGAAAAACTGACTCTGTTGGGCCCTCATCTGAATGAAATTGAATCTTGGCTGACCGATAACATCATTAACGGAGCACAGGTGCTTCTTAAACAACAATTTCCCTCTGACTGCGGCTTACGCGACACCTTACTGGTTAACGCTGGTATGGAACATTTACAAGACAGCACCACCCCTTTTGTTCAAATCTTTCATGATGCCGGAAATCAGCACTGGATAACAGTTACCAATACTGGCTGTAAAGAAAACACTATTAGAGTTTATTGCAGTTTGATGTACAAGCCAAGCACGCAGTGTCTCCTGAGTATTTATAGGTACGTGAGGTGCAGTGGAAATGTGTTAACTGTGCAACTAATGAATGTTGCTAAGCAACGTAATTTTTCTGACTGTGGACTTTACGCAATAGCTTTTGCAGAGTCTCTGCTTGCGGGCGCCGATCCGGTCCCAGCTATGTATAAATATCGTGAGATGCGACAACATCTGTTTACATGTCTGCAGCAGAGTTGTATGAAACCGTTCCCCATAGAGAGGTTCAGAACAGTTAGAAAGGCGGTTGAGTTGGAAATTTCAAATGAACTTCATTGCATATGCAGAGGATTTAGTTTTGGTAATATGATATTGTGCAACCGATGTAATATGTGGCTACATGGAGAATGCATCAATATGCCGTCGGATATTTTAAAAAGAAAAGGTAAAGAGAAAGGAGCTTACCTGTGTGATCGTTGTACAAAAGAGATGTGAAAGTAAAAGGTGGAAAGGGGCCGTCCATTCAGTGTGTACGCACCGAGGGGGGTTTGACATTTTGGCGATTTTGCGTACGGTTCGAGGTGTACGGGGGACGGGGGGTTAACTACATACAAATTCATCATGACATATAGACGACTGGTATATTAACACAAACATTTCATTCCAACCAAATTACTTTATCATGGTCAGACAAAGGTCCCGACTATGTTTCCCACGGTTATATAAATATGAAAAACATTAAATTTAATAGTAAACACATGCTTTTGGGCTATGGCCACAAATTACTTCTAATCGTGGGGGGTGGTGTTTGCTAATTTGTATGTACCCATAACGAGGGCAAGAAAAATGTACGGTGTGCAACATGAAGTTAGGGGTGGTCGAAAACATGACTTTATTGGCGTACGTACTATTTGGATGGCCCAAAGAGAATTTCATTGACTTGTATTTGTTCAAGTAAAGTTTTAAAATTTCTACTGCTATGGATATTGATCTTTGTCTTGCTGAAAGTCAATAGATTGCTGTACCAGACACTTTCTTTTACAAGTAAACTAACACCGAATCATATCACTTATTAATCGATATGACATCAAGTTTTTTCATTACTTCTGAATAAGTATATGTGTGCTTCCGTCCTTATAATTTGGAAATAATATGTGATCCACGATTTTAGTTATGCATTGCTTTTTTGGTATTTAACAATTGACAAGAAATATAAATGTTAATGCTGTAGATTTGCAACAATCTGCCAAGAGTTTGCCAACAAATTTACGCTACTGCTTGATTGGTCAGGTTTTAGCGGACGTATAACTAGTTTAGGGGCAGATCAGCCGACATATATACGTTTAATAGTCAGATCAGCGGCCATATAACTACTTTAGGAGTAGATCAACTGCCATATCACTGGTTTAATAGTCAGATCAGCCGCTATATAACTAGTTTAGAGGCAGATCAGAGGACATATATACGTTTAAGAGTCAGATCAGCGGACATATAAGTAGTTTAGAGGCAGATCAGCTGACATATATACGTTTAATAGTCAGATCAGCGGCCATATAACTACTTTAGGCAGGGCCGGCCCTAGCCAAAATGGCGCCCAAGGCAAAGCATACTTTGGAGCCCTCTGCTCCTCCCCACTCGGACCCCCTGTGGCATCACGGTTACTCCTCCAATGATGAATCAGTCAAAAAAGTGCGCTAAAACAGAAGAGTCATAGTGTTATACCGTTATTAATATTCAACTTCTGATTATCAAGGTTCGAAATATGAATTGAATCGGAATAACTTGAATGGAAACAAACAATAATTATTATTTAATCTGTTCCATAAGCGAACGTTTTGATCTTAAATAAAAATAGACGTTGTAATTAAATCTCTTGGCTAAAATGGCAAGGATTGGCGCCTCTTGGATCTTGGCGCCCTAGGCAACTGCCTGCTTTGCCTGTGCCTAAGGCCGGTCCTGACTTTAGGTGTAGATCAGCGGCCATATCACTGGTTTAATAGTCAGATCAGCCGCTATATAACTAGTTTAGGGATAAATCAGCGGACATATATACGTTTAACAGTCAGATCAGCGGCCATATAACTACTTCAAGGGTAGATCAGCTGCCATATATGCGTTTAATAGTCAGATCAGCCGCTATATAACTAGTTTCGAGGCAGATCAGCTGACATATATACGTTTAAGAGTCAGATCAGCGGCTACATAACTAGTTTAGAGGCAGACCAGCTGACATATATACGTTTAAGAGTCAGATCAGCGGCTACATAACTAGTTTAGAGGCAGACCAGCTGACATATATACGTTTAAGAGTCAGATCAGCGGCTACATAACTAGTTTAGAGGCAGACCAGCTGACATATATACGTTTAAGAGTCAGATCAGCGGCTATATAACTAGTTTAGAGGCAGATCAGCCGACATATATACGTTTAAGAGTCAGATCAGCGGCTATATAGCTAGTTTAAGGACAGATCAGCTGCAATATATGCGTTTAATAGTCAGATCAGCGGACATATAAGTAGTTTAGGGGTAGATCAGCTGCAATATATGCGTTTAATAGTCAGATCAGCGAACATTTAAGTAGTTTAGGGGTAGATCAGCTGCCATATATGCGTTTAATAGTTAGATTAGCGGCTATATAACTAGTTTAGGGACAGATCAGCTGCAATATATGCGTTTAATAGTCAGATCAGCGAACATTTAAGTAGTTTAGGGGTAGATCAGCTGCCATATATGCGTTTAATAGTTAGATTAGCGGCTATATAACTAGTTTAGGGACAGATCAGCTGCAATATATGCGTTTAATAGTCAGATCAGCGAACATTTAAGTAGTTTAGGGGTAGATCAGCTGCCATATATGCGTTTAATAGTTAGATTAGCGGCTATATAACTAGTTTAGGGACAGATCAGCTGCAATATATGCGTTGAATAGTCAGATCAGCGGACATATAAGTAGTTTAGGGGTAGATCAGCGGACATATATACTTTAATAGTCAGATCAGTGGCCATGTAACTATTTTAGGGATAAATCCGCGGACATATATACGTTTAGCGTCAGATCAGCCGCATTTTCATCAGCCGATTACACATTTTTCGGATCAGCTCAGCGGATCAGCTCAGCTCAGCGGATTATTATCACCCCGACTTGTTCCAGTATCTGACTTCGGAATACCAATGTCCTATACAATCTTTCCATTTTCCCACATCATTAGCACTTTAATAATTCTTTATGTTTATTCGAAGCCGAAATTTTTCATCCGCTAAATATGTTTATATTGTCTAGTTTTATATATATATATATATATATATATATATATATATATATATATATATAATAAGCATAGCGTATTATACAGTCCTTCGGTGCAAGACCGAAGCATTACTTGCCGGCGGTTCTGGGGCCGTCGGATAAACGCAATGCAAGAGTTGTCGCTCCAATTCATAATACAGCCGAATGTAAGATTTGATCTTTTACCAGAACATTAAATTTTGATTATCCACACGGTAAGACGGTGGTGATCGTATGTCCACATATCTCCGTGACTCGTTCCATCCAGTCACGTTGAGTAATAATCTTGCTATAAACAACTAAATAAATATAGCTAAAGTAAGTTAACAAATTTCATAATTCATGCAAAGCTAACCTGAACTCGTATTTGTTTTAATTCACATTCGTTTCGACGCTTGCGATGTATTTTAAAATATCGGTCTTCTTAAAACTAAACAATATAAACACATGTAAATTCAAAATCCCCACTATTGGATATGATGAATAGTTAAGTTCCGCTCAGAGAACAAATTAATGGCCGAATGCGTATCGGCCGCTGCTGCGTCATTGCGTGAAACCAGATTCATCACTCGCTAGCACAGGCCACAATTGTCCTCGGTGTCAAAGGGCTGGAAAACAACGCATGACTGAAGAACTGACAAAGCGCATAGTTATATAGATACTCGGAACCATGTCATTTTTGGGGCCTTCTTATTCATTGTTTTCGCGCTTATTTAAACTCCTGGCAAATACGAAATATTATTATTATTATTATTATTATTATTATTATTATTATTATTATTATTAGTAGTAGTAGTAGTAGTAGTAGTAGTAGTAGTAGTAGTAGTAGTAGTAGTAGTAGTAGTAGTAGTAACAACAGCATTAATATTATTATCTACAGTGGTTTTCATACAGGCTTACTTAGTTATTATTATTATTATTATTATTATTATTATTATTATTATTATTATTACTTATTATTATTATTAAAATTATTTTTTTTATTGTAATGTAATTAAATGCCATGTCATGTAATTGGCTATTTAGATTACGCCTAGTCAATATATGTCAACAAGCGCATTACAATGTCAATGATTATAAGCACAATTAAACAGATGTTTCTTCAACTGTTTGCGAAAAAACGACGGGCGACTTCATGTTCCCTGGCGCTGGTGGAAGGGCGTTCCAGGCATGGGGTCCAGCGTAGGAGAAAGCTCGTTGCTTCATGACTGTCCGTAGACGAGGTTTCTGGTATTGGCTACTAGAGGCTTATCATAGGTCGGGTCTAGCGCTATTGGTTGATATTGGCTGGAGCAAACAGTCAGATAGGTTGGACAAAGACCATTACGTGCACAGAACATCAGCGTACAAAGTTTGTGCTGTATCCGTGACTAGACTGGAAGCCAATGAAGTTCACGAAGAGCCAGAGTGACGTGGTCTCTAGGTTTCACGTCCAGGACTAGACTACCCCGACCAGCGAGATTCCATCAACTCTCTGGAGACGTGCCATCCGGCGGGGTCATGGTCAAGCGGTGACGCAACGGCTCCCCGCTGGCCATGATGATGATGACTATACGTGCAGCAGCATTTTGTACGCGCCGCAGGTCGACCAGTGTAGACTTTGGAAGGCCGGCAAGAATGGAATTGCAGTACGTCTGGACAGAAGAAACGCAGAAACTAGTTGCGAGGCGACTTCTTTGCCAGCGATTCGACAAATATGGCGGATACGTTGTATGTGATAGAAGTAGGTATTGGCTAACTGTCCAACATGTTGCTTCATGGTCAATTCGTTGTCGGACTCCGAGGTCTCTGACGGCGGTAGCTGGGTGGACGATGGTACCCCGAAGTGTCAGGCCGCAATCGGTGTTAGACAGCTTAGGCATGTTAGCACATGAGCCAAAACATGCACTAAGAGCACTCATTAAGTTGCAATCGTCGCGAATAACACCAATCTTGGACCTCTGGGATGCATTTTTTGAGGCGACCAAGAGCAAGACCAACATCCCTAACGTCCACATGGTCGTAGGTCTGTTTATCATCAGCAAATATATGATGGGGATGAACATGGCGTTGAAAAAGAGTAAGTAAGTAAGTCAAATCTGGTGACTTTCTATAGCGCCTCGAGAAGCAGCACAACAATAGCTGCTTGTTTTTAAGCGCTCAGCCTTAAATAATCGAATAACGACGAATAATCGAACAACGACGAGCCTCGACACAAATTGGAAATTAGTCGAAAAGAATTCAGATCTCCTGGATAAAACGTTAACGTTGGCATTTCAGGCGAGGAAGAGCTATAGCCAATTTGTAGGCTATAGAATAGATCAGTAGAAGATATTAATATACATATAACAATAATAATAATGATATTATTATTATTATTATTATTATTATTATTATTATTATTATTATTATTATTATTATTATTATTATTATTATTATTATTATTATTATTATTATTATTATTATTATTATTATTATTATTATTATACATACTACTACTACTACTACTACTACTACTACTACTACTACTACTACTACTACTACTACTACTACTACTCTATTACTACTACAACTACTACTACTGCTGCCTCTACTTCTTCTACTACTGGTGCATCGCACCCCTGGAAGATAAGGCTGCTTAAAATTTTTTGCTTGTGAGGATTTCTAAAGAGAAGAAAGAGATGACGACCTTTTCCAACTTTTACTAATTTTATTTGTTATCTTTGCGGTTTCCGGTTGGCGCCGGTTAATGGCGGCCATCATGCTTCTGTGCATGCCTCGGAAAAGCGTCGTTCTGGGCAGTTCGGCGATATTTTGCGCTCGTTTAAGCGCAAAATGTGCAAGTGTTGACCTCGTCATTTTCGGAAGGTCCTCTGAGCTTTTCTCGGGTGGATTCTGACGTTTTTAGTCGCTGCATTATTCGTCGCATGTCTGGTCCACCATTCTCGACCGGACATCACAGGATCAGGCTCGGCACTTTAACACCCGCCTCTGTTGCGTCACCTCAACTCCCAGGCACGGGACATCAGGCTGGGTCTGCACTATACAGAGTGTGCAGTCGGTTGCTAATAAGATCGAAAGTGTGGTTGATCTCATCGAGGAAAATACTCGGCATATTATTAACTGAGTTGCTGATTCGGTCGTTATAAACAAACTACGGGATCAGAATTGAATGTTGTGGAAGCCGCACGCCAGGCATTGTGGTTTTAGTTAACTGTAAATAAATATCAGTTAACTGACAAATAACAGATCAGTTAACTGTAACTGTAACTTTAACTTTAACTTCAAAATACAAATAACTGTAACTGTAACTGGAAAATAAATAACTGCAATAGTTAAAATAACTGAAAAATGACAAACTCAAAAAGTCAAACACCACATAAAAAGATCTTCGATTAAACACATTGATCACCTGAGCCGACTTCCAGTCAAGTATCCACTGCCTACGGTCTGAGGGAACCTTGTCAAGCTGCAGACGATGGCGTGATTTCAATCGGTGATTAGGAGGGTTGGGCAGGTCCTCGAAGTTTCTATTAATGCATGTTCTGGCAGGTCCTCACGGTCTGCTATCTTCGATAGAAATCTGTCCACTGCAGCTTCCCGTCGTAAGTATGGTGGTTGGATGTTTGACAGGACTGACAGCCATTGGAGCGCTGCTGGGTGCAGCGTTCCGGAGACAAGTCACACGGCTGAGTGCAGCTGCGTGTCCACCGCCTTTGTGTGCGTGGAGCGATACCAGGCGGGACAGCAGTATTCCGCGGCCGAATAGCAGAGTGAAAGTGCAGACTGTCTCAGAGTAACGGCGTTTGCTACCCAGGAGGAACCGGCTAATTTTGACAGGAGGTTTGTCTGGGTTCTGACTTTACCGTCCAACTTTGAAAGATGTGTTTTGAAGCTTAAAGCTCGATCGAGAGTAACGCCATCATATACAGGGAATGGATTGTGCTTCAATTGTTTCCCATCCATGTGAATTGTTAGCTCGTATTTTGCTTTTCTGTCGTTCAAATTAAATACACTCGACACGGCAGCTTGACAAGGTTCCCTGAGATGTCGATAGGCAGTGGAGACTTGACTGGAAGTCGGTTCAGGTGATTAACTGATCCCGCTTTCCGACAACCAGGTTTCGACACGCTGCCTCGTCACTTGTGGTGTCTGTTAAACCGTTTTCGAACTAGACAGGGACACTGTCGTCAGAAATGAAGATTAACTGACTCGAACCTGTGCCCCTGCGGTGTCGTTCAAACAATGTCGCACCTAGTTGACTCTCGCCCTATAACCAGGCTAGAGGACGGTGGACTACAAACTCTACATACAGCTGATAACGTCGCAACCAAATGGCTGACATCATTTAGCACATTAAGCATTCGATAATAATAATAAATTAAACACATTTAAACTCTTGATATCCCGAAATTATTGATGTAAAGTTTTGATGGGCATGCATGCAGAGATGGCCATAGGTTAGGCTGGGTTGTGTTGGGTCAGAAATGTAGGCAGTTACGGTGGGCTGGGTTGGGAAACGTTGTTATATTAGTCTATCATTTTAAAAGTGAATTAGGCGTCCGAAGCCAATTTCGTAACGGATTTATATGAAAATAACGAGGAGTATTGACTAGAACGAATAGGGAAAAGCTTCAAAGACCGGTGAGTAGAAACGATCTCAATTTTGATTTAGAGGAGATTTCAATAGAGAACATTTAATTAGTGATAGCGACACTTTTCTTTCGTCACAGCTAGGGTTGTCAGATCTCCCGTATTTTACGGGAGTCTCCCGTATTTCAGCCCAGTCTCCCGACTCCCGGACGGATGCCACACGGGAGACCAAATCTCCCGTATTTGGCTAGGTCAATAGACTTAATCGCTTCCACGGGTTCGCCGTCTTAAAACGGCGGCGGAAAATCATAGCCTAACGGAGTTCGCCATCTTAAAACGGCGCGCTATATAAGCGACTGTGTACTGCGGACCTGCACAATTTTCAAAAATCCAACGCGGCAACCGATTTAATTCACATCTATTTGATAGGCGGCAGCACCGTTTTCGATAACGCTGACTATATATGCAAGAGATATTGGCTGTGTAAGAACCAAGGCAGGAAAATGTATAGAAAAAATCTTCAGCCGGAGGATAGAAAGGCCATAAGTACGCCAAATATGGTCCGATCTTCAAAATTTTTGCACTATTCTGTTCCAATTACACATCCCTACAACTTTCTCGCTTACAGTTGGAGGGGGGTCACCGCTGAAATTTTTTTATTGAGATTTGAAATTTTTTTGTCGGACAGGGTCCGATTTTGTGGTGTAGAGGGGACCCTACCCCACCCCAATTTTGTGTTGCACGGATGGTTCGAAAGACCAATAAAAATGCTCAACAATTGTGCAAACCGCATCTTTCTAGCTTCTATGTAGCCTGAAATAGCCTGAGTTGTTCGGGTTTTCACATTGAAAATCCGTTCGCGTAATTGTCATTTCAGCTAGCAATTGGCACTTGGGTATCAAACTTCATAACTACCCCAAATATGGTCTGATCTTCAAAATTTCTAGACCATTCTGTTCCAATTACACTCCTCTAGAACTCTTTCGCTCACATTTGGGGTTTTACCGCTGAAGACGTTTTGCTATTGACCTTTGATCAAAAATTGAACAAAATGTTGGGGAGGGGTCCGATTTTGGTGTGTATAGTGGTCCCTATACCCAACTTCTTTTCTTTTGGCACGGATGAATAGAAAGAGCAATAAAAATGCTCAGCAAAGGTGCAAACCGCATCTTTCTAGCTTCTATATAGCCTGAAATATAGTAAGTTTATAACGTATATATTCACGTTTTCATACGAACGCCTTTTCCAAAAATTAATTCCCCCGTCGAGGGATGACTTTAAAAATTTAATTTCCAATTTAAAAGGAAACATAGACTTACGAAAACTTATAGGAAACATAGAAACAGTATAAATTATAAGGCAGAAGAAGTGGAAGTCTTCTCACAACTAAACTAAAAAATATATTTAAACTTTTTGCAACTAATTTGACAACTATTTCCTATGCATCACCTATGCGTCAGTTCATGAAAACATAGAGTCATAGACGATGATCGCAACATGAACATATCAGTCAATGAACCATTTAAATAATTCAATATTGTCTATTTATTATTTAAGTCCTATACTTCAGCAACACAAGTTTGTCAAATTTGTTTGGAAAAATGACACAGAAAAGAATATATTGAAAAAGGGATTCGGGATACCAGCTAAAAAGTTTAAGTTAAACTATCTAGTTATTAATTTCAATTTGTCAGTTATTAACTTCGATTTGTTAAACTAGCATTTTAACTAATCTATGAAGATAGCTAAAAATTAGTTAAACTTTTAGTTAGTAACTGATTATTTAACTAGTTGCCCATCACTGATTTCCTGCTCCTGCGCTCACGTAAAATTCTCTGCGCTTCGAACTCGAAATCTACGCGCGACGCACGGTAAAGCAGCTTAGAGGGAACATTGAGTTGAACCTGCAATACCTAGGAAGAGTTGATGGGGAACTGGGTCAAATGATGAGAAGCAAAGCCCCAGAACCCCAAGGTAACAACAGAAATATACTAAATAGCAACATGGAAACAGAAATGCAGAGTATAGGGTTGCCAGATCTCCCGTAATTTACGGGAGTCTCCCGTATTTCAGCCCAGTCTCCCGACTCCCGGACGGATGCCACACGGGCGACCAAATCTCCCGTATTTGGCTAGGTCAATAGACTTGATTGAGACGCAGCTTAAAATCGAAACAATACTACATTTCCGGCGTGATAAAACGTTAAATAAAACTCTGAAACTACTTGTAGTATTGAGACCCAACAAATAAATTATAGTTTTTAGAAGCAATTGCTCTAGTTTAGTACAATTAGTTAGTTTAGAACAATATCAAACAAGATAAAAGAAGCTCTGAGGCAGGCAGCAATGCCCTCTGCTTCTTACTTACTTTAACAGCAGCTTCGCATATCTATGACGTCACGAGTTTCGTTTTCGCGTGACAGTCGTTACTCACGTTTTCAAATGTCGAATAAAAAGAATGTTACCGACAATGTGATGGACTCCGCTAAAACGAATCAATATTTCTGCCAGTACAGACGGTAACAGACCTACATGGACAGCAGAATATCCGTACCTCTGCAGTGTTTCTGGTAATTCTTTGAGAGCTTACTATACATTATGCAGACTCTAAGCGATACTTTTCCGTAGCACACGGCGGTCTTAGCGATGTTAAGCAGCATGCTGCGAGTTCTGAGCACAACAACAATGACCGATCTGCTACAACTTTTGCTGGCATTGAGACGTTTTTCGTTATGTCGTTTTCTGTCGAACATCATAAAGTGTTGGATGCCGAAATGACCTCAATTTATCACGCCATAAAGCATAATCATAGTTATGCAAGTTATACTGCCTGAACAAACTGGTACATCTTTTTATATTTTCGTGATTCTGAAGTAGCCAAAAAGTGTCTTGCGGGCGTACAAAGTTCTACACACTACACTACAGAGTGTAGAGTAGGGCCTATAAAATGTGGATATTCGTAATTGTTACTTACCTGTTTATGTTTATGTTTATGTTTATGTTTATGTCTGTGTCTGTGTCTGTGTCTGTGTTTATGTTTATGTTTATGTCCATGTTTATGTTTATGTCTATGTTTATGTTTATGTTTATGTTTATGTTTATGTTTATGTTTATGTTTATGTTTATGTTTATGTTTATGTTTATGTTTATGTTTATGCTTATGTTTATGTTTATGTTTATGTTTATGTTTATGTTTGTGTTTATGTTTAGTTAAGCCTAGGCTTAAGCAAACTGGCCTTGATGAGTCAGAAATGTCAAGTTATCGCCCTATCTCAAACCTCAGTTTCTTATCTAAGGTCATTGAGAAGGTTGTCACTTTTCAGCTGCTTCCATTTCTTGAGGCTAATGACTTGCTGCCGAAATACCAGTCTGGTTTCCGTGCCTCGCACTCCACTGAAACGCTTCTCTTGCAGCTTCTCTCAGATCTCTATAGGGCCATCGATCAGTCAGAAGTCACTCTTCTTGCCCTATTTGATGCCAGTGCTGCATTCGACACGGTTGGCCACGATATTCTTCTACAGCGCCTCTCTGTCTCATTTGGTGTCTCTGGTGTTCCTCTTGCCTGGTTGAAATCCTATCTCTCTGAACGCCGCATGATTGCATCGCCTACTCCCGTGAAGTGCCAGTCACTTGTGGAGTCCCTCAGCGTTCGGTCCTTGGGCCGCTTCTGTATATACTTTATACTGCTGATGTTGCACGCTTGTTTGCGCCTTTTAACTTTAAAACACATGTTCGCTGATGATATTCAGGCCTATTCGCATTCCAGCCCCACTAATGCACTGCAGATCACTCGTGAATTTGTTGAAGCCTCTGACTTACTTCGTTCATGGATGCACTCAAATCGTCTTTTACTTAATCCAGCTAAAACTCAGCTCATCTGGTTTGGTACTCGAGGTCAGCTCTCCAAAATTGATAATCTGTCTTTGCAGTCTGCCTTCTCTGGCCTCTCTTTCTCCTCTTCTGTCCGTGATCTTGGTATAATTTTTTACTCTGAGTTAACCTTTATGGATCATATTAACTCACTTTGTCGCAGTTGCTTCTATCATCTCCGCCAGCTTAGAGTGATTCGACGTACACTAGACATGCCATCTGCTTCTACTTTGATTCATGCATTTATTTGCTCAAGGCTTGACTACTGTGGTTCACTTTTTGCTGGTCTTCCATCGGTGCGACTTGATAAACTGCAGATGGTTCTTCGTTCGTTGGCCAGGGTGATTGCTGGTGTCACAAGACGTGATCACATTAGTGATTATATGATGTCGGTTTTACACTGGCTGCCTTATCATGCTCGAATTGAGTTTCGTATGTTGAGAGCGGTTGCACTCTCTTTGTGGTGCCACTCCATCTTACCTTTCAGAGCTACTCCATCCTCTTAGCTCTATCCCTGGTCGGCCATGTCTTCGGTCCACAAGCAATGGTCTTCTCAGTGTGCCCCAAGCACGAACCTCCATGTTCCTGAAGCGAGGTTTTGAATCACTTGGCCCTATCCTTTGGAATGCTCTTGACGCCAGTATGCGTGTCTTAGCAACTCCTAATTCTATGGCCCTCTTTTTGAAACGACTTAAAACTTATCTCTTTGTCAATGTGCAGTAATTTGCTGTGGGAGCGCTTCTGAGTGATTCTTCAAAGGAGGCGCTATACAAATATTTTGTTACGTTACATTACATTACATTACATTATGTACTGTAGGGCTGTAAATCGTTTGACGTTAGGAATAGGAACTCGTTAGGAAGTCTATGATAATATTTTTATAACTTCTTTGTAATATTATTGATTCACTACATGCAGATGATGCAATGCATTTCCTAGTCTATATTCTATAGTAATGTAGTGTAGTATAGCTCTAGCCATAATAATTGTAAATGAACTGGACCGTGGAGTGGGCGCATTGATCGCGGAAAAATCTCCCGTATTTCGACTTTGGAAATCTGGCAACCCTAGTCACAGCGCCAGTAGATTTCATCAAAGCCTATTGAGTAGACAAAGGGGGGATTGTGTCCGGGGGTATCACTTCATCAGGTGTACCAGAGGGATAATGTCTGAGGTGATTATGTCCAGAGGGAAGAATGTCCATTCCCGCACACACCACAAATTGTACTAGAACCACCGCTTCCCAGAACCGGGGATGGAGAGATGCTTGTTAGCAACTAAGGTCACATAAACGTATTCGGTCAAGACTCGAAACCGCCGAGATAATTAATTAGCAATGCTATTAATATATGTTCTGGTTTCCTGTGATAAAAACGGGTGAATTGTGAATTGGTCATTAAATCGCGATATTCTAGATCTCAACGATGGCATCTCTCGTGTCTTTCAATCACGTTTCTTACATCTATGGTTTGGGTTAGATCAGATTGCAATGCTTGAGAGATTGCTCTTGCAATTGCAAGAGCAATCTCAACTGAAAATTACTAATAAGTTCGAAGAGATTGAAAGAATCAGCACGCCAAATACACCAGACGAACTATGGCAACAGCTGAAAGAGACTACACTGAATGCAGCAACATATGCCAAACCAAAAAACAAAAACAAACACAAGAACTGGATCTCAAATGACACACTTGAAGTACTAGAAAAGAAACGCCAAGCAAAAACGAAATCCCCAGAAGAATACCAAACACTCAAAAGCAAGATATAAAAATGCTACGAAGAGATAAACAAACAGAATTAGAATCACTGTTCTGTGAGCTAGAAGAAAAAATGAGAAAATGATGGAAACTTACTTTTCATTGTGTCTGAAAACTTGCATTCTCCCTTTGCAGAAGCCACTGTCGTCAAATCTGGCGTTCAAATTAGGAACTTTAATCAGACGAAATTTATTTAACTTTTAACGTTTACAGTCTCTGCGTTTGCTACCGGAAATGAAATTAACATTTTTACCATAGACTATTGCATATACGCAAGAGATGTGCGGGTACAGCAAAATGCCTACCCTACCCGTACCCGTAAAAAACTTTTTTACCCTACCCTACTCGTACCCTCTAGCGCTATGCCCTACCCGACCCGTACCCGTAAGCTGTGTACCCTACCCTACCGTACCCGACATTGGTTGGAATTTGGAGTTTTGTGGAGTTGGACCCGTACCCGCGGGTGTGTTTACGGGTACAAGTACTATAAGGACCTGTACATGGACCCATGAACCCGTATCCGTTCCTAGAGACTATAGAGAGGCAACAGTGAAATAGGGGCGACGAAATTGGATAACTATTAATTGTAAATAGCACGCATGTTTAGATTAGGTCAGATCTAGTACTTAGGAATCAGGATAATCAGTCAGCTAGCCTAAGCCTACATGAATGGGCTTGTTTAAAATATTTAGTAGATATAATTTATCTATGAGCAGGCATTATAGCTCAAGCTAAACCACAAAACTTTACCAGAAGAACCTCTCGGTCGAAGAGTCCTTGGATGAGTCAGCGGACGCCACTATAGATTTATTACTGATGATGTCAGATTACGTCATCTGTATTTCCTTTATGTTTTCAGTAAGTAAAATGCATGCTGTCTGACAAACTGAACGCGATATACAAGTTACACTAATACACTTGACTCAATATTATTTTTCTATTACTGCATTGCTAATTTGCTATAGAAGACAAACGAAGACATCAGACAACGTCTCAGCATGAAGGATACAATAATCGACAAAATTAGAAGAAAAGACTAAAATGGTATGGGCATGTCAACAGAATGGACGAAAGGAGACTACCATACAAGGCTCTCTACACTCAAATAGAAGGAAACAAAGGAAGAGGAAGACCCAGGAAAAAGTGGATGGACAACATCAGAGAAGACATGAACATGAAAGGAATTACAATAGTAGAAGGAAGACGATTGACAGAAGATAGAACTTCTTGGAAGCATTTTGTGTCTAGCTATTGCCGCTGATGAGCTGGCAGAAAGCAAAGATGATGATGAATTTGCTATAGTAGTGAGAAATGAAAATATAATTTTTCGGGTAAAAACGGGTATACCCTACCCGTAGCCGCTATACCCGTACCCGTAGCGCTGTACCCGTACGCGACCCGTACCCGAAAAATGTGTACCCTACCCTACCCGTACCCGCGGGTACGGGTACGGGTAGGGTATACCCGCGGGTACGGGTATACCCGCACATCCCTAATAGACGCTAGAGATAGAATGACGAGAGTCGAGTATTTTGGGACTTTGGACAATCGATATTGGTATTATTAAAACGCTATTTTAATATCGATGATTGGGTAAACTGAGATAACAGACTAAAACGTATGAAATTCGTCTATACCGCGATAGCTTCAACATCTCAAAAGGAGGACATTTTACAATTTTTAGCTTCGCCTGGAAGACTGAGGGCACGGACCTACAAAGGAGGACATGTCTACAAGGTAGACAGGTTTTGATGATTGAAGTGAGCTATATGTAAGTGTTATTATCTTATATTGGATACTTTAAGCCAATGTAATGATTTTGGTATGGGTGAGATATGGGAGAATTTAGGTGACTTAGTAACAGCGCGAGCTAGTACATTTTGTATTGATTGCAATTTGTTGACGCAGGCTTTGGGAAGGTTATAGTAGAGGGAGTTACAGTAATCTAATTTGGAGTGGACTATTGACGTGGCAATTGTGGAGGCGGTTTTGGTATATAGGCAAGAGCGTAGGCGGCGAAAGTCACGAATATGATGAACATAGCAGGCTTTTGAAAGTTGGGCGATTTGTGATTCGAAATTTAGGAAAGAATAAAATTTGAATCCGAGATTTCTTAAAGTTGGAATAGGGATTATTTGTGGTGTCAGGAGCCAAAACTAGTTTAGGACTGTCAATTTTTTTCGAGTTGTTGAGGTAGTCCAATTAAAAGAAACTCTGTCTTAGATGGGTTGAGAGCGAGGAGATTAGATGACATCCATGCAGAGATGGATGAGAATGCAGATTCAAGGTCAACAACAGATGCATTATTTTAGTTTTGTTGGTTATTTATATGCATTCCTTGTACAGATGTACATTTATCTGTTGTTGTGGTTGTTTATATCTTCTAGCACGCTTTCAAGATAAGTGATAAAGAATAAGGTTGCTAGCTGGTCTTTTTGTTTGGTCGCAGTTGCCAGTTTGAACCTATTGATGATTGCGGATCATTGCGCATTGTGATTGTTGGGTTATGTTTTGGATCATTCTGATAAATTTTCAGCCTACTTCATTTCATCATCATCATGTGTTGTCTGTATTGACTTTGTCGAATGCTTTTACAAAACATGGTTAACTTAACAGTCGTATGCTAAATGCCAAACCAGATTATATATTTATTTATTATCAGATATTACACATCAAAAATAATTGCGTCGATGACGCCAGTCTCAATGACGACTCTACTGCGGGACAAGAAAGGTGTAATACTATCACCAGACGGACTTCTCAACAGGTCATCGTCAAGATTTTGATCTAGGAGATTCCGACTGAAAAAACAGCCCAGTTTTGTCTCCGTCACGACATTGTCTCCGACATCGTATGTAGTGTGGACGGAGTTCAATTTATCTATATGTTCAAATGCGCAGCTATGCTGCCTAGCTAACAATTCTGACGATTGCAATAATGTCTTCGAGACCAAGTCACCAAACGCTCCAGATGTTTGGACCACCATTTCGTCAAGTTCCTCAGCAGTTGAATTTAAACCATGAAATTGAACGGTACGACTATTACCATCCAACTTCCGATTGCTTCGTTGCTGCAGCAACCAATACAAACCTCTGGTGGGAGGCGGTGGGAGAGGAATATATCGATGACGTCCCTCACCGCCTTCTTTGTTTGGACCTCGTTTACTGTCTGCCACTGAACCTTCAATGGATTGGATGCTGTCTCTTTCAGGGTCTCCTTCAGTGTATCTTTCCGTTTTGGTTTCCAATTGAACGGCCTGAAACGCAAACAATAAAAGTTACCAATAACATCTAGATCCTATCAAACAGGTCTGAATCTGTTGTTGTTAGTCCCACTTTTGCGTGACTAATGATATTGCTACTTCAGTTTAGGCATGGAACAATTTTTATTTAATAGACAGAGAAGAACACTCATAAGTAATTACGCTCATGAGTAATTATCACAGCACTACCCGATACTGCAGTTCTTCTCAACCTGTGTGCCGCGGCACACAAGTGTGCCGCAGCAACTTGAGAAGTGTGCCGCGACAAAAAGTTGGATACTTAAGACCGCTGTAATTAGCGGAGGAAGAAGAGGGGAATCAATATACATGGAAAGGCGCTGAAAGACGCGAGATTTGCTGACGACGCAAATTAGACTAGAAAAATGGACAGAACAAAAAGGTTTGGTCTGGAAATCAACGTTAAAAGACAAAGGTCATGGTGACAGGTAGAGAAAATCGGCGGAAATCATCTTAGCCAGCTGGAGACTGTCGAACAGTTTGTGAATCTTGGAAGCACGGTGCGAGCATATGGGGATTGTAGCCAGGAGATCAGAAGGAGGATTGGGCTGGTTAGCTCAGCTCAGCACTGGGCCGGCATGGCAAATTACGAAGTTCTGAGAAGAGCTGCCTCAAAATAAAGCGCCAGCTGTTATTAGTCTGTGCTCTTGTACGGAGAGACCGTTTGAAAGATGACTGTACAGTAGGCTACTCCTGACTTTCGAAATGCGATGTGCCGACGGTTTCTAAAGATATGGAGAGAATTGAAAATCACTAATAAATAAGTTAAAAGCAGAATCGGGGTTGATCACCACGATCAAACAACAGAAGCTTCAGGTGTCTGGTCACATAAGTTGAATGGAAGAGAAGAGAATTTAGAATGCTGCAATGGAGGGAACAATGGAGAAAACACGTCCTCAAGGAAGGCCCGAAAGACATCAGAGAGTGGACGGGAGTAAGTCTTTGGGAGGCGATTCATGCGATACAAGACCGGAAGAATTGGAAAAGGATCTTTCGACAAGCTGCTGTTCTCGACGATTCCCGAGGGCTTTTGAGCTGACGATGACGATGCGTTAGAATGGACTGTGTCATGTTGTTTGGACGTTTTTTCTTGAAATAAGTGCTGGAAATAGTTTTCAGTTAAAATAGAGTGCAGAGACCAGGCAGAAAAATCTCAGTTGAGTTGCTCTCTCCACCAGCATGATGTCCTGAAACACCTGGCCATAGTGACCAATCACGGCCGACACGTGCATCGAAGTCTTCCATCTGGAACACTTTGTCAGTGTGGCAAAGGCGGGCGAGAATTGGGAGTAAAAGGTTGACATGATAGGCTCGGTTATATGATAGGTGCGGTTGTTTTTATGGCAAAACTCGCTTCCACTTTAGGTAAGTTGTGGTGAATATTCTGAGTGATCGATAGTTCGGAGCTGTACGAGCGATCTCCCACAGTCTTCAGGGTTAGGGCTCTCGACTTTGGCATGCGTAGTCTTAGCTTGAATATGGTTTTTCGTGTTGTACGGTGGTGGATGAACGTGACGCTGAGATTTGAGTATAGACCAGTGTCTCGCAAACTGTGTGCCGCGGCACACTAGTGTGCCGCTAGAGATTCCAGCTGTGCCGTGAAGGAATTTCAGAATTTTACTATTATTTTAATTTTTTTGTTCCCTTCCTAAAAATTTTGCCGGATGAGCAAGTGTAAAAATGGCGTCATATATAGAACCTCACACCAGCCTGCGGCACAGCCTACAATACAATATATCGGACATCCATTTTTTTATATAACGTTGCGCGCGCAACGATACAACTGCCAGAAATTAACGTCTTTCGTTGACGTCACCGTCCTTGCGACCTTTACAATGTAAAAACAACAGCGTCTGAGCGCGCAAGGATACATTTGACCCAATTACCGTTTTGAAATTATTACATTGCATGTGTTGAGATGTTGCAATAGTAGGGTAACTATAAGTATAGTAACAGTTGAATTTGATGCTTTTACCGAGATTTAGCTCTATGAAATTTGAAATGGATAAATTTTTGGCAAGATCTGAGAAAATGCAAGGTGAAAACGACACTAAGGAAAACAACGGCGAGAATCTACAGTCTATGAACGTTACTTTCGCGTTTGTTACATCTACATATCATTATATGTGACTGCAGACCCGGCAGTTCCTTAATAAAGAACACTCAATTTAATAAATTGTTGGTTGGTTTTGTAATTTTATGAAGAATGTGCCGTGAAAAAAATTTGTTCTGTTTAGTGTGCCGCGAGGTAAAAAGTTTGCGAGACACTGGTATAGACCAACATGGCGACGCACGGCGTGAAAACTATTGCGGTGCTGATCCATCGTCGATTAGCATCAATTCAACACAAAGAACAACCGATAAACACTTCGAGCTTGGTGTCCTCAACCACGAGAAAGACGATCTTGCGAAAATTTAGAGAATCTACAATCGTAAAGATCTAGGGAAACGCTTAAAAACACAGAATTCTCGCGTTATCGAATACGCCTAAGCGCATAGATACTTCTATAGGAGTATCCAGAACAATCTCTATGGTCACTGATCTATGCCCACCAGCAAGAATCTGCTTCTGCTATTGGCGTCTATTAATAGACAACAATGGTTTCTATGGTTTCTGCCCACCAGTGGGCGGAGCAACCGGACCTTGTTGGTAAACATGGATACCCCTATATTAGAAATACAAAAAATAACGACGTAACTCCCTACATGGTACATGTAGGGAGTTATATTTCGAAGTTCGATATCGAAAATATCGATAGATATTTCTTCAATAGGAAACAAAACCACCGTCTCCATCACCTTCACCGCCACCACCACCACCATCACCACCACCACCACCACTATCACTATCATCACTAGTACCAGTGATATTTTATTTCCAAAAATAATTACTACTTTTACTCTTGATTTAGTTTTGGTTTCCTTATTTGACTTTCACTTTCAATTGCAGTTTTCAATGTCATTTAATTTCTATTGAAGTTATAATTCCATAATTTTACTTTGTAAATATTTGTTATTTTACTTTTACTTTTCCAAAATAAAATAACTTTCACTTTTACTTTTAATTACAGTTATATATATATATATACATATATAATACCTTACAGGCTTCCACTTCATTTATTTCATTGAACAGCGGTAACACTGGGCTAGTATGGTGAATGCACTATACAGTGCAACATATAACGAATACGAATGACTGCCACTTGCCATTGCATGCACAGAAACTTTTAGTGTAATACCTAAGCTGTCACTGTCAGACAGGAACAAATTCAAAATATGAGTGCAATAACACCGCAATCAACTGGAAATGCAATGCTTCATGAAGACACGCATCTCAAGATTTTTGTGAGCCTGCGGAAGTACAAACAGTAGGCTTACGTTCTGCCTAAACAACAGTCAGGCACGAACATAAATCTATCATATTAAAATCGTTATTCTGTATGTCTGTTACCTTCAAGCGTTCTGATTGGTTGACTATTGGTAGACGGTTTAGACCGTTTAGTCCTTACGTCGCGATGCGTTGGTAGACGATGTTCGAAGACGACGTTGCTATTGGTAACAATTGTTCGCAGCCTGACAATTGTTCGCAGCCTGAGGTAGTTGCGCAATTTAACGTACATTTTAACGTACACAAAAAATACGTGTACAGCGTCACAAATGGCCACAGTTGCGTGATTTTAACGTACATAGGCCTAATTATTACGTGGCGCAGAGCTTGGCTAGGTGGCGATCATTGAAATGTTGTTCAGCATGAATTCAATGATTGGGTACTAGGTATAGGTATTGGATTAGTATTATCCTGCACTGCGAGCGAAGCGAGCGCGAGCGAAGCGAGCATCTTTCTAGTTTGAAATAAAACGGGAGAAAATTTTAACAATTTGACTTCACCAAATATTTACTACTTTAACTTTTAATTCATTTTTGGCAACCTTATTTTACTTATGCTCTCTATTTCAGTTTTAAACTATATTTTATTTCGTATTTCAGTTTTACTGAACTGAATGCAAATAATTTTACTTTTAATTTATATTTAAGTTCAGTAATATATCACTGACTAGTACAGCTGCTACTACTACTACTACTACTACTACTACTACTACTACTACTACTACTACTACTACTACTACTACTACTACTACTACTACTACTACTACTACTACTACTTCTCAGCCTTATTAATTAAGTATTAAGAAGATACACCGATTTTTAGCTAATGAACTGATCTTATTACCTTGTTGGCTTCTGTGTAATTGCAGCGAAGTGTGTCTTGCATGCTTGTTTTTCGATTTAAAACTTTAACCGGCGTTCCTTCTGCTGATGAATGACACGTGATTTTATTCATAAGTGTTCTCAGTGTCTCCATTCTACAGCTTGTTTGGCCTCTCCTGCTCTCGTTCTTTCGACGCACATTTGTCGATACGACAAAGAGCGACGCAATGGCTACTAGGGAACCGAAAGTGACGGATACAATCACATAAAAGAAAGGATTTCTAGGATAGAAGGGAAATTTGCTGTGTTCTGTTTTTAGCATTCTCTCTAAGAACGGCAGAGTTCTATTGACAATGATCAGCAGTGCCGTTACCGTCGAACGAGGCGGTATCCCATGATCAGTCGCCTGAGCACGTAATTCGAAAACGCGGTAGTCTAAATTATTTAGGGCAGATTTCACTGAAATTATGCCAAGCTCCGAGTCAATGGCAAAAAATCTATCGACTTCATCGGTTTCATCATCATCATCGACATCAGCGTAATAGTTATCGCTTATGTTATAATCTTTCGTTGCACTGCTCTCGTTTGAATCGACCAGCAGAGATAAAGTTAACCTACGATTGTCAGCGGCATCTAGATCCTTTGCAATAAGGTGGGTGACAATATATCCTGGGGGTACCATGTTCGATATGTGTACAGTGTTGTTAGTCAGCGAAGGGAATTCAAAGTATGGACTGTTATCATTGCGATCCAGAATTAGAATGGTAATTCTTGCAGTTCCAGACATTAAAATAAATTTTTGGTCATGGACCATAGCAATTAGTTGAAATATCTCTTGGCTTTCACGATCTAATTGTTTTGTTGTTTGTATTAGTCCGGTATGTGTATCAATTGAGAAACAATCGGCTTTAATGTGCTCAGTAATGAATGAATACATAAAGGTGTTATGTTCTGGACCATCACGGTCTTCAGCCGTCAAAATTCCCACCTTTGTACCAATTGGTTCGTTTTCACTGACGTTGAATTTATACCAATAGTAAAGGAATTGAGGTCTCTCGTCGTTTACGTCCTCTATCGTTATAATGATCAAAGCGGACCCTGTTAATGATGGTTTGCCCTTATCCAAAGCGAGAATCGGAAAGCGAAAGGTGTCGTATTTTTCTCGGTCCGCTGAATTATAAGCTGTAACCAAGCCCTTTTCGTCAACGTTAAATCTGACGGCGGTATTTTCTGGAATACTATACTGGACTTTTCCATTATCGCCGTCGTCAAGGTCTGCAGCAGTGACTTGAAGTACTGGTTGGCCAATGTAGTTGTTCTCTTTCAGAGTTCCTTTGTAAACGGGGGATGAAAATGAAGGAGTATTATCATTTACATCCAACACTATTACATGTATTGATGCTTCAGCTTTGCGAGGAGAACTTCCGCCATCATGACATCGTAAAAGTATTTGGTATTTGTTTACCCGCTCGCGATCCAAAGAAATGGCAGTGACTATTTGATACTCAGTGGCATACTTCTGAATTAGTGAGAAAGCATTCGTATTCATAGTGCAATTGACACGACCATTAATTCCAGCATCAGCATCATGGACGAGAACATGAGCTATAAAGGTCCCAATTAAACAATCCTCAGTGATTTCAGCCGTTCCTCTGACATTGCTTGATCCAAGTGTATTAGCAACGATTATAGGGCTGTTGTCATTCACATCGATAATATGGACAATTACTGTAGTCTCGGAAGCCATTGAGTCAGGTCCTCTGTCGCATGCCATCACTACGAGATAATACGCAGAAAATTGTTCGTGGTCTATCGTTCCTCTTACATATACATTGCCTGTTATATTTTGTATTCCAAACAGGTGGCCATGAAGAGACCGTGTCTGAGCAGCAAATGTGAATTCAACTTCACCACTAGAACCAATATCACGGTCTGTTGCCTGCACCTGAATTATAACAGTTCCAGAAGGAGTGTTTTCCAATATGCTTACCTCGTACTGAGGACTACTGAATTCTGGTCTGTTATCGTTTGAATCTAGAACATCAATTGTGACGTCAACGCTACCCGACTTCGGCAAGTGACCGCCGTCAGTGGCGACAAGACGTAGGCGGTACTGAGGCTCCGTTTCGCGATCCAGTCTATCAGTGAGGATAAGTTTAACTTCTGCAGAACCATTCAGCTTATTTGACGAGTGCAGACTGAATTTATTCGAAGGCGGAATCAAATTGTATCCAATGACTCCGTTTTCTGGGCTATCCCAGTCAGCGGCAGTTGGAAGTATATAGGCGCTACCCGCAGCAGCTGCTTCTATGATCTGCAAATGAAATGTAGCGTCTAAGAACATCGGGGGGTTATCATTTATATCTTTTATTTTGACAATAACTTTGATGATGTGCAAATATCGTATAGGTTGAATAACGACACTGAGATTAATCTCGCACTGTTCTTTTTGTCTGCATACGGCTAAGCTGTCGCGGTCTATTTTGGAAGCTGTTCGTATTATTCCACTGGTGGAGTCGATTTCAAAGAAGGCCACAGAATCGGCAACAAATCGAAATCGACAATCATGGGAAACATCTATAGTATAAAGGTATCCTAATTGATCAGCGTGAGTCAAATCTCCCACTTCTGTTCCGACCGGTGTTTCTTCCAAAATCTCATAATAGATGTGGGAGCCATCTTTCTCTGTCAGAGAAACTCTATTTATTGACGAAAGCAAAGACACTAAGAGAATACTGAATGGCAAATTAGAGTTTCGTACGTCATTGATCATCGGGACAGGTTGTAATCTGAGGTGATAGATGATGCACGTATTTACTTTTCATTTAATTCGGATTCATAATATATTGCACGATTTCTATCAAGCAAATTTGTGTAGTCGTGTTCGAGGTTTAGACTTAGTACTTGATCAGTAGTACTTGGTGTTTTAAGTCAAACTTGATTTATAACCGATCGTGCGATAACCTGCTGGAGCCACTATCACATTTGAATTTCCACTTGAAATTGGTTCGTGAACATACAATTTCAAATCTGAAATGAATATTATTATTATACAGAAATCACGATTATACTGATCATTATGTAAGAAGAATAAAATAAGAAAGGAAAATGGCTACGTATACAGTGGCCAAATTGTTTTTACACCTTCGATTTTCGCACATTTGTTGGTTTCATACACTTTTTAAAATAAATGTCAAAATATTTAATGACAAAAGAATAGTAAAAGGTATCAGGTAAGTATATAAAAAATAAATATATACAAAATAAATATTCCAAAGTACGGTTAGAACTAGAAACGTCTAGTTCTGCCGAAAATGCAACAATATCGCCTTTAATCGAGTATGACATAAAACGACAATGTAACAGTATTAGCAGTGCACAACAATGTTCATGATCAGTTGGACAGCCGTTGGCGGTCATTACTGCTAGGCATTTTCTATGCATTGACTCCACCAGTCTCTGGAATCTATTGTTATTATATGATGCCAGAAACTAGTATGGTTCCAATAAGGGCTCTTTTGTTGCTCGAATTCTGACTTAAGACCAAACGCTTTATCCTTCGACCACAGATTTTAAATTCAGTTTAAGTCAAGGCCATTTCCTGGTTAGGAAAGAAGTTAAATCCTTTTAGTTTTGAACCAGTCGATGCAGTTTTAGCAGTGTTACATGAAACTTTATCTTGTTGGAAAATAAGTGCTGTATTTTAATTGGACAAATCTGGAATTGAATTTTTGGCTCCAGTACCTACGAAATGTATTTTCGGCATTCACATGTCCAGTGCCATACTAATACTTGCAGAGCAATATCATAACACTCTGTGGGTGTTTCGTAATACCAGTAATACATTCTGGCAAGTAACCTTTGCTTTGTCTTCTATGGACATAGAGGACGCCATCATTGCAAAAAATTGAAATGCGTGCCTCATCACTCCACATTACTCTTTTTCCGATCTTCTAGAGTCCGACTTCTGTGTTTCTTGACCCAATCAAGCCTTTTTTCTTGTGAAAACTGGCATCTTTTCATGGCATCATTCTATTCTAAGACATTTTCTTCATTTGCCATGTATTGTTACGTCGGCGACCATGGATTTCGACTCTTCTCTATTTCTGGCTTTACCTTTTATCAGTTCGCTGCTGTCTTTAGTTCTTGTTGCTTCTCTTAGGCAATCTGTATACTTTATTCTCTGTATTCCTCTTTGCTCCTTTTTCTTCTATCTCCCTTTTATAACTAGACTTTCCAGATGATTAGATGTCCGAAAAATTCAAGCTGGTGCTTTCTTATGGTTTTTGCAATCTTCTTTTTAAAACGAAGGCTTTTATACTGAAGCACGATCTATTTCCCTGTATATGTTGGCGTTACTCTCGATCGAACTAAAAGTTTCAAACACACATCTTTCAAAGTTAGCCATCAAAGTCAGAACCCGGACAAACCTCCTGTCAAAATTAGCAGGTTCTTCATGGGGAGCAAACGCCACTACTCCGAGACAGTCTGCACTTTCACTTAGTTATCGGCCTCGAAGTACTGCTGTCCTGCCAGTCGGCTCAGTTCATCAACTGCCAACTGGTCGAAGATCCCGCTACCCGACAGCTAGACTTCGACAGTGCTATCTTTTATAGAAATCAGACCACTGCCTGTGGCGTCTGTTAAATCGTTTTCGACACTGCAAATACTGTCATCAGAAATGGGGACTGCGGTGACCTTCAAGTTGCAATGACTCATTCCCTATATAAACAGGCTAGAGGACGGTGGACGACACATTACACATAGGCATAGCTGATAACGTTGCAATCAAGTGACTGACATAATTTAGCACATTCAGCATTCGATAACGACGACGACAACAACAACAACAACAACAACAACAACAACAACAACAACAATAATAATAATAATAATAATAATAATAATAATAATAATAATAATAATAATAATAATAATAATAATAATAATAATAATAATAATAATAGTGCTTCATCTTCGGTTATATTTTTGGTAATTAAATTTTGTCAATATGTCTGTAGTCGTCTGAAAGCCATTTCATTGGGATCCATGACTATTTTGTTCCTACCTTTTTTATTGCTGATTCATGTACATTGGACTATTAGAAGAAGATTTAGCTCCTATGTCCCTCTCAATTTTGGCGGATAACTGCGCAAGAGTCCAAAATCCAAGATGGCCGCCAATGGATATATACCGAAAGATTAAACTAAATAAACTGTTGCAAATTTTTGATTAATTTTTATAAAATTTGCATGGAGGTTAGCAATAGCACTTGTTATTAAGTTGGTTATGCAAATTTGTTGCCATATTACATTTAAAAACGATTTCCGACCACTATATTAGCGATTGAACGTAACAGACGATTGACGTAACATAACGTAACAGCGATTGAACGTAACAGGCGATATGTGTTCGGGTTAGCTCCAATTAGTGCGTCACTTTTGAAGTCGTCATTGTTTACAATTATGTCTTTTGGTTTACCTTCAGCAATTTCAACAGGGCAGTTCAATGATCGCTTAATGTCAGTTACAACCCAGAAATCACGTAGCTCAAGGACATCATCGTTAATTACACTCAAACCCTGTCGATGCATATATACGTTAACGAGCTCCCTTGATCTAGTCATTCCATGTATCATCACAGACATATTAGTTTGAATGGAGTGTGCTTTCCACTAATATAGCTTGTAAAGAGTGCTGCAATCATACAGTACGAAGAGTTGCATTGTCATCGACCGAAGTTTTTTCAGGACACTTCGTCCACATAATTATCTGGTATAGGAGCTCATAAAAGTTTTTCCAGTTCATGTAAGAATGGCAGCCATGTCAGAGGTATAGCTTCGACGACCTGCTTATGAATTCGTTCTGCCACAGTTTTCATAAACTGTTCATTGCTGACCTCAATAGAGCACAATGTGGCCTCAATGTATGTCCCTCCTGCTGCCGCACCATTTCGCTTACGTTTTTTGCGGCCTCACATGAAAACCAATCTCTGGGCCAAATTCTTTAAAAATCGCCTATACGTAGCTTGACTTTACAATAGAGTGGTGTCCAAAGTTTGAAATTATGCACTTGTAGTCAATCAGTAGACCTTGCAGGGTACGTAATTAATGGATATCTAACATTTAGATTTAGAAACATCTAGGTTACACCTCACATACACAAATGTTTCTCTGAGTTTCACTCGCTGAAGGTGCTCTGATTTTTCATATGTTAGCGGTTTATGATCACTGACATAGATTCGCCAGCACCCACGATGATAGCAAATCTCAATCGCAAAAAGTAGTAAGTACTCCTTAGTAAGGAGTATTGTCTATTAATGTACACAACCTTTGTCGTGAAACATCGTCGTCTTTATATTATGTGACTTTAATTTATTCCAAGCATCGACAGTTGGAGAAAAAGAGGCGAGAAGCATAGGAATGGGCCTTGAAAGCTACATCTGCTTTATGGACTATAAAAAGCATTTGATCGAGTGGACTGGACAAAACTGATGAGGGCACTCAGAAGAATGGGAATATACTACAGAGACAGAAAAAAATTTCAAGAGGCGAACGGGACGATTCGAACTAGAGACGGAGACGCAATGATACGAGAATTCGCTTCGAACGTCACCGACATGCTCAGCCAGAAACACGACGCAGTTCAGCGTCGTGTTTACACAAGTGTGCACGACACGTACAGCGGAACAGCGACCTAGTGTCGCTGTTCCGCTGTACGTGTCCGAAGGATTGCAGAAGAGGGCGACCAGGGAGACGATGGGCTGATGACGCGAAAGAGTGGACAGAAATTAATTGCAGAAGAGAACTACTGAGAATAAATTTTAGCCGAGATATGAAAAGGTGATTAGTCAAAACACTAATCTGGCCAATGACACTTTACGGATCAAAAACTTGGTCGCTCAGAAAGGAAGCCATAAAAAGTCATTCGAAATGTGACTCTGGCGAAGAATGGAAAAAATCAGCTGGACGAATACTCTGGAAAAGGAGAGAAGAGAAGAAAGGCCTGATAAACACTATTCATACAAGACAAAAGAAGTGGATAGGCCATGTTCTGAAAGAAGAATCAAACCTGTTAAGAGAAGTACTAGAATGAAAGACAAATGGGAAAGCCCAGAAAGGGCGACCAAAGGACATCGATGCTAGAGTGAATGTTCGACACTACGGGAAAAAACAAGTACGGTATTCAGCCCTGAATAGAAAAGCTAAAGATAGAGAGGAGTGGCGACGCTGGTGTATGGAACCTGTCTTTGGACAGAGTACCCGAAGAAGAAGAAGAATCGGCAGTCGATAACAAGAGCAACTGATTGTCACGGCAGGGATTTTTTCAGATTATAGATTTTTTCTTGCACCACACACAACATGTCTTATCACGTACTGTACCAATTCCTGACCGCAATTTTTTTTATACGACATTGTCATCTTTGGCAGTGTTTTTGGGTCGGCATGTGGTCAAGTTTGTTCAAGTTATTTGTCCCGGCGCCGCTCCGACTGCAAAAGTGCACGCGTATTTTAAAATGTTGTGTAACATTAACTGTGTATATATAGCCCAATCGGACCCCTTACCCATTCTACTGCGTTAGACACAGTATACCGAAAGTATCTAGTAGATGCCATTTTTTGGCTTTCTGCTGAATTGAGGTCAGTATTATTACTGTCACTTTGATTTGCATGGCATACCACATTGCAAGAGACAGATAACTAAATTAGCCATTAATTGACGAACTATACTGAGTTAGAATTGAATGTCGTATAGTTCGCAATCTACAACATACACACATATTAGCCTAGCTTCACTAAATTACATGCTACAGTTATTGGCTCAGTAAGCTTTACACAAGGTTACTATAATTTCAGGTACACTCAGGTCAAATGTTTTTTTTCATAAAATGCAGTAACTGCGTTATTGAATACGCATGTCGTCATAGAAGTGCGCAAATGAAATGTGCAAAACTGCGAATAATTATATTAAGAATGTGCACAATAATGCACATATTAACAAGACGCTAAGTTTAATGTTAACAATAATTATCATGGCTATGCGAAAAATCTAATATGGCGGACGGCAACCTTTTTGAAATGTAATTAGCAAAAATTTAGCATAACCATCTTATAGCAAGTGTTAGTGCTAACCAACATGCAAATTTGATAAAGATTGGTCAACAATTTTTAACAGTCATTTAGCTTAATCTATCGGTTATATATTCATTGGCGGCCATCTTGGATTTTGGACTCTTGCACAGTTAGCCGCCAAATTTGAGAGAGACATAGGAGCTAAATCTTCTTTCAATAGTCCAAGGTACATGAATCAGCAATAAAAAAGGTATGAAAAAATGGTAACGAATCTTGATGAAACTACCCTACTAAAGATAGTCATAAAAACATCTCTACAGCCTACAGATTCCTTTATGTGGTGTTTTTCAACGTTCAGAACTGCCCACACCTAACTTTTATGAATTCACAACCGTGTTGTTGCTGAAATATGTTTGTGAGGCTCTTTTTCAGTTAAGTAAGATAAAGTAAGTAAAATTTCGTGGATTTCTATAGCGCCTTGGGAACAGCACAACAGTAGCTGCTTATTCTTAGGCACTCAGCCTCTCTTAAAATAGCTATGGGGAAGGTATGTGATCAGCCAGGCAATAAAAAACATCCAAAGGGCAGTGAGGCTAGGTTGTTACAGCTATGGAGGATATGATTTTAGAAAAAGGAATGATTTAAGCTTAGACCTGAAAACTTGAGGAGATAATGCGGGAATTATAGAAAATGAGGATTCAGATTTTATTGTTTTAAAGTGTCCAAGTCTGCGGAGAGAAGCTGGGATCGAGTTCCAAAGTTCAGGTGAGGCGTAGGAGTAGGCACGGTTGCAAATTTTCAGGGATGACTGAATTGAGTGGGCGTGACAGAGTGAGGTAAGATGATGAACGAGTGGGTCGAGAGGAGGCTAAGGGGTTAATAGTGATCTAAGGTAGACAGGTTTTGATGACTGAAGTGAGCTATATGTAAGTGTTATTATCTTATATTGAATACGTCCAGTTATTTTAAGCCAATGTAATGATTTTAGTATGGGTGATATATGGGAGAATTTATGTGACTTAGTAACAGCACGAGAAAGTGCATTTTGTATTGATTGCAATTTGTTGATAGAGGCTTTGGGAAGGTTATAGTAGAGGGAGTTACAATAATCTAATTTGGAGTGGACTATTGAGGTGGCAATTGTGGAGGCAGTTTTAGTATCTAGGCAAGGGCGTAGGCGGCGATGGTCACGAATATGAACATAGCAGGCTTTTGATAGTTGGGAGATTTGTGATTCGAAGTTTAGAAAAGAATCAAATTTGAATCCTCGACTTCTAGCAGTTGGAACAGGGATTATTGTAGTGTCAGGAGCCAAAACTAGCTTGGGATTGTCAATTTTTTTGAGTTGTTGGGGTAGTCCAATTAAAAGAAATTCTTTCTTAGATGGGTTAAGAGCGAGGAGATTAGATGACATCCAAGCAGAGATTTATGAGAATTTTGATGAGATGAGATGAGAATTCAAGCTCAATAATAGAAGCATTGAATGAAAGAGGTGAGAAGGAAAAGAATAGCTGAGTGTCATCGGCATAGAGTTGGTGATTTAAATTAAGGGAATTAATTAAAGATGAGAGCTATGTGGTGTAAAGGCTGAACAGTACAGGCCCAAGAACAGATCCTTGAGAACTCCAAAATCTGCACTATGCGATAGAGAAATTTGGCTAAGACACTTGAAAAGACCGGGATTTAAGGTAAGATGAAAACCAGTTGTGAGCTTTTTCAGATATTCCAAACTAAAGAGAGAGAGAGAGAGAGAGAGAGAGAGAGAGAGAAAGAGAGAGAGAGAGAAAGAGAGAGAGAGAGAGAGAGAGAGAGAGAGAGAGTCGTTCAAGCAGAATTTTGTGATCTATGGTATCAAATACAGCAGAGAGGTCAAGGAGACAAAGACCAGTAACTTGTCGGAGACCAATTGCGGTTAAAAGTCTGCCATGAATGTAGGCGAGAACAGTTTCAGTTTAGTGATGTTTAGTGTAGGCAGACTGATGAGCATTATATAGCGAGTTATTTGAAAGGTGTTTGGTCAGTCTAGAAAGCACAATTTTCTCAATAAGTTTTGATAGAAGTGAAAGATTTGAGATGGGGCGATAGTTATTAAGATCTTCTCTGTCAAGACCAGGCTTTTTTTAGGAGAGGAGTGACAAAAGAGTTTTTGAATGAAGATGGAAAAGTGCCTGAGGTAAGAGAGAGGTTAATGATTCTAGTTATGTTCAGTTGTGTGAAGGCTGTCTTTGCCATTGGTATTCTGGTTTAAAATTTCCTTTTCACTACTTCTATCACTTGTGAAAATGCCTCCTAGATATTTGAGTGGCGTTACCTGTTTTATTTCTCTTCCTCTGTCTACACATAGGAACTTTTTGTAATTACCGTACAGTTTGTCTTTTTTGTATCTTTTTTTGTCAGTTTTCTTAGTCCTTTCTTTCCATTTTCTTCTGTTACAAATCTTACCTACTCTGCGGTTCTCTTTCCTTATCTGCCATAGTGCCATTAGTGATGTCATCTACATATCGTAGGACGTAGGTTATTTATATTCTTTCCTCTTAGCTTATCTCTTCTAATCCTTCTATTTCTTTCATAATCTTTTCCCTACATTCGTTGTAAATATCTGGCGATAAACTACATCCTTCCCTTTTCCCTTTCAAAATTGGTATCCATTTTTCTATTATTCCTTCAACTATTATCTTAACTATTATTCTTGACTCCTGTACAGATATTGAAATATCCTCATGTCGTTTCCCTCGAGTGCTTGGTAACTGGCGTAACCGTGATAAGCGTGATAGTGTAACTGGCGTAGATAACGTAGATGTGGTTTATCAGACGTATGCAAAACAAAAAGATCCAGACATTTTACGTTCTTCGTGCTTCACGCTACCAAATACTTTCTCATAACCTATGAAACACAGGTACAGATCATTTAGCATCTCTAAGCACCTTTCGCTAATTTCTTTACTGCATTTCTACTTTCTTTTATTTTAATCAGTATTGTTTCTTGCATTCACTCTCCTTTCTTTTAGCTTTTGCCCTGTTCAAAAGTACTTTTATAGAAGCTTCATTACATGACCTTATGAGACTTACTGTATTGCTCCGTGCTGTTGGCATTCTATTGTTCCTGTCATTTTGGGTATTGTAATAAATATTGATCCGAATAATTCCGAATAATCCTGGTTCATTTACTAGCGTTGCTATACTCTGCATTTCTGTTTCCCTGTTGCTATTTAGTATATTTCTGTTGTTACCTCGGGGTTCTTGGGCTTTGCTTCTCATCATTTGACCCAGTGCCCCATCAACTTTTTCTCTTCTTTACCCCTTATTGCAGGTTCAACTCAATGTTCCCTCTAAGCTGCATTACCGTGCGTCGCGCGCAGATTTCGAGTTCGAGGCGCAGAGAATTTTACGTGAGCGCAGGAGCAGGAAATCAGTGATGGGCAACTAGTTAAATAATCAGTTACTAACTAAAAGTTTAACTAATTTTTAGCTATCTTCATAGATTAGTTAAAATGCTAGTTTAACAAATCGAAGTTAATAACTGACAAATTGAAATTAATAACTAGATAGTTTAACTTAAACTTTTTAGCTGGTATCCCGAATCCCTTTTTCAATATATTCTTTTCTGTGTCATTTTTCCAAACAAATTTGACAAACTTGTGTTGCTGAAGTATAGGACTTAAATATTAAATAGACAATATTGAATTATTTAAATGGTTCATTGACTGATATGTTCATGTTGCGATCATCGTCTATGACTCTATGTTTTCATGAACTGATGCATAGGTGATGCATAGGAAATAGTTGTCAAATTAGTTGCAAAAAGTTTAAATATATTTTTTAGTTTAGTTGTGAGAAGACTTCCACTTCTTCTGCCTTATAATTTATACTGTCTCTATGTTTCCTATAAGTTTCCGTAAGTTTATGTTTCCGTTTCTGACCGGTAATATTTGGGAAATAAAAAATCGTTTTTCTCCTGGTTTTCACTCTTTGATGGATGTTAAATGTGGTGGGTTTTGTTACTGGTGGTATACAGTATAAATAGTTGAATATAAAGTCCGCCTAACTTCTGGACAAGTGCCATCTTGTCATCTTGCCCATTTCAGAATCAATGTTTCGTTTGAAAGAAACTTTTCAAATTCTTTTTTAATGAAGTATAATAATTATAAGTGTAAAATACGTTAAGTGTTGCGGTGACATAGCATTTAGGTATTAATAAAAAATATTTAGTATTCTGTGACGTCACATTTCTGGAAATCTTCTCACCTGTCGTCACACATCTTCACAAATGTTTGCATCCCTCCCTTAAATGTGTGACGTCATTTTTGGATGGTCCCTACACTTCAATAATTTTCCTGCTGCTATTCCATAACGAATAAAAGATTCAAGGCAAAGTGTGCATAAGATCTGAGCAAAATCCAGGCATTGCTAAACAATTCCTACAAATTTCAGTCAAAGTCGACATTGCCTGAGTGAATCAGAAAATGTTGACATTGGCTAAAAATATCGGGCAATGTCAACATTGCTTGATTTCACACTTTGACTGTAACACACACATACACACACACTCACACACAGACACACACACACACCACACACACACACACACACACACACACACACACACACACACACACACACATATATATATATATATATATATATATATAAGCATCTAGAAGTGCATTCATTGACCATGCGCATTGGTATTCTTGTTTTGCCTTCAACCCCATCCATTGCAGCCATTGGGCACTGCTTTTCATATACCGAATACAACACTTTTGCAGATCGATTGATGCTTACTGGGAGACGCATCTCCTACGAGACGGCCTCTATTTGATATGCCTGTTTCAAGGGTACCAAGCGACTCCCGTTGTATGACTACATAGCAACCTTAGCTGAAACTCCGTTTAATTATTTGCTTTTGCCTTGTTGCAATTATGTCGCATTGAAGACTCAAGTAAAAGCTTGTCAAGCAGGCAAAGTGAACATTTACTCATTAAATAACAATTTATGCATAAATCAATTAAAATGACTTTTGTCATTTTTCGTTGCCTGGTCTCTAGTTACATCATTATAAAATATATCAACTTGATTTCTCTCAAATTGAAAGACAAATGTCACCAATGTCCACAGGAGAAAACAATTGAGGTTTTTGCATTAAAATTAAATACTCTTTCACCGACGCTGAGAATCCTCAAAATAAGAAATTGATTCATAAGAAAAAAACTGAACGTACTTACGAATGCTGCGAAGCGATAATTCCTCTCTCTAATGCTTGGGTATACTTTCGGTTATTGCCTGTAGCGGCGACGACATGCAGCTATGAGACTCATTCACTGACATCAAAGATGGTAAAGGCGTACAATGTTGACGTCGGTTCCCACCGCTATTAATGTGAGCCTATGAGGAAGCCTGAGTCGAATATGAAAACATAAATGATGCGTTCCGTTGGTACTGTACTGCATTGCTATACGCAAACCGTAATTATGTTTATATTAAAAATAAACAAAACTGAAATAACGATTCACACATCGAAAGTACTGTAAGAAAATCACTCTTATGTTCGTTCACTGCCTCAGACATCCAGAGCACTACAATGTAATGCAACCAAATCTATAAATAAATTTTTATTTTGGTGTTACTTGGCTTCAGTTTAACCATGACAAATGTAATGAGTTATTCCATCTAGTTAGGTTGTCCTGTATTAGAAAGCACTGAAGCAACGACTATTTTTATTATTTTTTACAATAGTGTTTACCCAAGGCAATTAAATACCAAAGGCAGGCCAGGAACCCTTCTTTTGCATACAGGTCAAGTAGGCGTGGCTATATGACGTCACTGGTTGATTGGAGCGACTGTTGCTACTGAGAAATCGTATCTAAGAATGTAAATGTACCTTTTCTTTTATAACAATTTTTTTCTTAAGCTTCACAAACGTTTCGAAATACCAACCATCTTCCTGTATGAATGTGGTATAGTTGATTTGGTAAAAGTTTAGATTAGAAAACATCAACTATAAGCATTACGACAACCAAGCAAAAGCAAGAGAATGTTCAAATGTAGGCCCTATCTAGGAATGTTTTAGTTTGTTTATTGAATCAGTGTTTATTCTAGCCACCTTGACATTGGGGGATTTTGAAATGTTTGGGGGCAGTGGCGGCTCCACCGGGGGGTCAGGGGGGCCCGTGCCCCTAATGAGAGCCTGGCCCCCCAGTGCCCCCCCAGTTGGGACCCTATACTTAATGCTACATACATTAAACAACAAATGGTTGGCCCCCCATGATTAGAAGTTGCCACCCCAACGGCCCCCCACTTGCCAAATCCTAGAGCCGCCACTGTTGGGGGGACAAGGTCTAAGTCTCCAAAAACCTTGACAAGCAAAAAGGTTATCTTCCTTTTCAAATGGGCTGGCAAGCAAAAAAGGCATCCTTCCATCCTCCCTAATATTTCAGAATGCCCTGCCAAGCAAAGTATTGTCATCCTTACATTTTCCCCTCCAAAACAATAAAAGCCCCCGTCGAAGCACTTTTTGGGAAAATTTCCATCCCCATGCAACATATTTAAAAAATTGGGGGAATTTTAAAACTTGGGGGGGATTCCTCCCCAGAGAAGGCCTAGAATAAACACTGCCTTGAATAAAGTAATTAATTTGAAATATGTAAGCAGGGGCGTAAAACACGGGGGGACGGTCCCCCAGTAATTAGTTAGCGGGCGACAGAGTATCAATTATCCTCCCAATGCTTTGCACTAATGCGCTATATTGTAAAAAAAATTCTATCCTCCCCATGATGTTGATGCCAAAATGACGCAAAATCCGCATTCACTCATTTCGGATGACCTTTTTTGCTTGTCAGCAGGGTATTTGGAGGGGAAAATAGAAAAATATCAGGATGACTTTTTGCTTGTCAAGACTTTTTCCAGAGACGAAAGGCGGTCTGACTTTATCGACGACCCCCTAACATCTTAACGTATTTCATGGGCGATCTAAAGTCCCTACCATGATATGCAATATCCCCCATAATGGACGGTTTTTTTATATTTCTGGGGGTCAACTTTCAAAGTTATTCTTCCCCCACTCCCAATGTTGACGCCAGGTTTACGGCACTGTATGCAAGTAACAGTTAGATGGTATTAAAGCAGACAAATATATTTAGTTGCTGTAGTAAAGAAATGACTGATAGCACCGTTTAATCTACGTTTTACACAGTGTGGCATCTTTCTGAAATCGATGCAATGAAACGATATGCTGTGATCGTCTGTGATCGTCTGTCTTCCACGTGTTCTTACAATTTGCAACGGCACAATTTTGTGGCATTTTATCATATACACTTAGCCTGACTGTCTAAGTACTGTCAATATACTATTACTAACTAATATCAACAAATATATGTATTCCTTTAATATTACAACGACTGGCTGTATTCCTTTAACATTGCAACAGGCTGGATGGCTGTTCCGAATCAACCACTGACGTCATAATGGGCGGGGTTTGAGATAATGAGGCAGCAGTACATCGAAGTTGACCAGCCTCTTAGTATTAAACAGTCTTGGTGTTTACCCGTCAGTTAAACCTCCCCCCCCCCGAGACCGAACACTTTTTCTGTGCATCCAGCTCCAAGACATAGGTGGAACATTGGTCACATAGCCAAGTCGAGTTGACAGTCTTGTATCTAGCTAAGAAAATATTTGAGCGTGTTAAATGCTGCTGTAACTGTAAGGCTTTAAACTAAGTTGGTCGACAGTTAGGGGAAAAGCCATATGTCTAAGTGGTAAAGGTGGAAATAAATATGGAGATAATACAGACGTACTCAGGCATAAATATGGTGTATCTAGCTGTCACAATAATAAAACAGATGAAATTATTAATAACGGTAATGTAGGTAATATGTCAGGGTATGGAAAAACCACTGAAATGTTTTTATGTAAATGCCAAGGGTTTGATTGGGGGTTATAAAATGGCTGAGTTGGAGATGCAAGTAAAATTATGTGTCCAGACATTATCGGAATCACACAATCGTGGGCCAAGTGTGACATCGATGATACCGAACTAAATTTACAGGGATATGTTATGTTTAGAAAAGATAGGGAAAATCAGAGCAGCAAAGATCATGGAGCAGGAGGGGTTCTACTTGACATTAAAGAAGGCTTGCATGCCGTGGAGCGAACAGACATAGAAAATGATCACTTCAAGGAGCACATATGGTGTGAAACCAGAAGCCACCGAGAGAAAATATTGGTAGGGGATTGTTACAGAACACCAAGTGCTATGGAAGAAGCAGATAATGGAATGCTTGCTTTATTAAATAGGGTATCAAGAGAAAATGTTGTTATAATGGTTGACTTAATGAATCACTCAGAACTGGAGTAGTACCACAAGACTTGGAGAGATGCATTAGTCAGCCCACTGTTAAAGAAAGGAAAACGAAGTGAACCAAGCAATTACAGCCCAGCGAGCCTAACTTCTGTAATTGGTCAAGTTATGGAAAAAATACTGAGAAAAAGCATTTTGGAACATTCGACTAGGCATAAAATTGTTAAAGATAGTCAGCACGGATTTACAAAGGGGCATGAACGCCCCATGAATGCCTGACCAACCTGTTGGACTTGTCTGGAGGAGGTTTTTGACAAATTAGATGAAGGCAAGGCAGTAGACATAATATATTTAGATTTTGCCAAAGCTGTTGATAAAGTGCCACACATAAGGCTGGCTGCCAAACTGAAGGCCTGCGGAATAAGGGGGAATATTCTCAGATGGAATCAAAATTGGTTGAAGGGAAGAAGACAGAAGGTTGGCATTTAGGGGAGGCCATTCGGAATGGGCAAGAGTTAATAGTGGAGTGCCTCAGGTCTCAGTGCTGGGGCCATTGCTTTTTCTAATATTTATAAATTATATCGATGAAGGATTACTATCCAAAATTTAAAAGTTTGCCCTAGGAAGTGCTCTTGGCAAAGTGAATATTGCGCATTATTTAGCTGTTCAGCGATTGTGTGACATTGCTGAAGATGCCATTACGGACATCCTTATTGGATTCCCAGTTCATATGCATGTGTTCGGCCACTTCGAGGTAGTGGAACATGACCACTCGAAAGTAAGACACCGAGAAAGAGTCTGAGATATGAAATGTATAGATTTAAACTATGACTAGAACGATGTTCGCTTCGCTCGCAATGCAGGATAATACTATTGTGGAGAATTTGCATTTGTTGTCTATTGTTAGCAGCTACTGGAATATACGGCGTCATTTCCGCACGTCTACGGGCAGTGTTGTTTCTGCCCCAAGCGCCCCCAGTCGACTCAGCTGTGAATGAGTACATCGGGTGTTAACTAGGTGGAAGGAAAGGCGGTGAGGGAAAGGCTGGCAATCCGCCCTCATTCAGCCGTAGCCTATATAACTGAAGGCGCTAACCCTTCGGTTCCCGACGGGCCCGCGATGGCCTATGGGTTGTACATACCTACCTACGGGCAGTGTTGCTAGTGTGGGCTTTTCCAATCCAATCTGGTTTTTGGGGCCTCGTTTGGTTGTTTGGTTTTTTGGCGGAATCTGTTTTCAGAATCTCGCTTCGCTCGCAGTGCAGGATAATACTAATCCAATACCTATACCTAATGCCCAATCATTGAATTCATGCTGAACAACGTTTCAATGATGTACATACGCCACCTAGCCAAGCTCTGCGCCACGTAATAATTAGGCCTATGTACGTTAAAATCACGCAACTGTGACCATTTGTGACGCTGTACACGTATTTTTTGTGTACGTTAAAATTGTGCAACTTCCTCAAGCTACGCCCACCAACGCATCGCGACGTTGTACACATTATGACGCTGCAATGAACAATTGAACGTACGCTTCGTCAAACGCTTCTTCGACTAAACCGTTTGGTAGTCAACCAATCAGAACGCTTGAATCTGACAGAACAATTAAACGTACGCTTCATCAAACGCTTCTTGGACTAAACCGTTTGGTTACCAATAGTCAACCAATCAGAACGCTTGAAGGTAACAGAGGTACAGAGGAAGAATTTTAATATAATAGATGAGCTTTCTCAGCGACACGTTAATTTGCTTTATTACACATATGCTGCATAAGTTCTGACATGAAGAACAGTTCAAACAAACAAACAAACCGTGTGAGCTTTGGTTGATATTTTGAGGTGGTCATTTCCAATGAATCGTTCTTTGGCATCAGCTTCTTTCAGATCAACTTTGATCCAGGATGGTTTATTTGTTATCACTTACTTTTTGGATGGCATTGTCTTATGTGCTTTCCTGGCTGGCATCTCGTGATCACATTCTTCATTTTAATTGGAATCGGAATCTTCTTCAAGACCAATTTTAAGAACTCCACTAGGCTTCCAAATAATAATTCCAAATAATAATAATACATGCAATTAGCCAGAAGTTTCCACTACAAAAGCAGTTGTTCATCTCCAGAATCACTGTAATGACATCACTGTAATCACCAACATTATCAGGAGGAAATATTGTTATTTCAGCACCTTGAACTTCATCATCCATGTCATCAATCATCTGAAGAACATGAAGCTGGTGACTACAATTAGACTAAATAATAGCTATAAACAAAATAAAATAATGACTATAAAAAATCCTGCTCTACTAAAAACATTTTCTTTGCCTATTTTGACCACACTACATGCAAATTAGCTCTAAAAAGTAAATACAGTCCTATGCCCGAACGAGCTTAAGATTTCTTGCGCTAATCTGCGGTATTAGGCAAGCAGCGGTGCAGGTGGCTTGCGCTTAATCAAGAGTAGGTTCCATTACTTTTGCGCTTTACCTTCGCAGCTTAGCGTTGATACCAATTTATCCACGACTAAGCGATGAACGAACGGCTTGGTTGGCCGATGGCACCACAACTAGATCCCGGAATGGTCGCCCATCCAATACTAACCGCGCTCGATGGTGCTTAACTTCGGGGTTCTGACGAGAACATGGGCAACGCACAACGCTGAATAGGTCGGGTAAATTAGCTCCGTCTGCCTGAAAATCTGACTGCATAATGATGAATCATGTTTAGGGAAAAACTTGTACCCGCCTGTGGCTGCCGTCTGCTTAAAGTTTAAACTGACGCCAATATATTAGCAACAATACCCAATAAGTAAATATTATGTACAAAAGCTAACTGCAGTGGTCAAAAGTCAAGTGTTTGTAAACATTTTGCACTGCCAAAGTTTGTTAAAATAACGAAACGGCACTTACATCGTGCAGGGACGGTATCTCTCCATAGTGCATATACGAGAGTCATCGACCTACACATGAGTACAAAGGCTAAAATTTGTGTCGGTCACTGTCATGATGCCACTGCCGAGTTCAATGCATCATCCAGCTCTTTTCTGTGCAGCTATAGACTGGATTCTGGAACACATGTCATCAAGCCGGTATCACATCACAGCCGCCACAGCCATGACTGCCCCAGCCATGACCGCCCCAGCCATGACCGCCCTGGTTATGACGCCCCCCCCCGTTATGACCGCTCCAGCTATCCATGCCGTCAGTATCGTTTAGGGTTAGTGTTAGTTTCTGGGTTATGTTGTGGGTAGTGATTATATGACCCCGTACATTCATTCATTCATTTGTTCACATGGACAACAGAGGTCCGTTGTGCCAATCTCGTGTTGCGCGAGTTGTGACCATGACCGATGGCTGAGTGCCATTCATGAAGAATTGTGGAAGGAAGACCATCGCCGATCTGCTGGGGCCATGTACGGCGTGGTCTGCCAGGAGGTCTTCTCCAGCTCGGAGGAGGACGCGTCTCGGTGCGTCGAGCAATGGCGCAGGTGAGAGCGCGATGGGCCGGAATGTTCTTGTCCTGGCGAGCCACGTGACCGAAGAGCGACAGACGGCGTCGCGTGATAATTTCTGTCACTGGCAGGAGGGCAGTCTGTTTGGAGACTGCTTCGTTGGTCACGAAGTCGAACCAGCGAATGCAGAGAATCTGTCTCTGGCAGCGCATGTGGAATGCCTGTAGTCTTTCAGAGTCTCGTGTAAGCAGAGTCCAAGTCTCAGAACCATATAGGAGAATAATTGCTTGCACCCGTACGGGTGCAAGCAATACACTGATTTAGTCAAAATCAATAGAGTAACTGGGGCGGTCATAGCCAGAGCGGTCATAACTGGGGCGGTCATAACCAGGGCGGTCATGGCTGGGGCGGTCATGGCTGGGGCTGCTACGACCTGTAACCGCATCCATGGAGTTACTATCGGTTCGCACACTATATCGGACATAGTGTTTGCTGACGACACGACTCTATTTTAAGCTCCAGTTCAGATGGTCATGTCGCCAATATCCTATCTGACTTCAGTACAGCCGCTGCTTCCTTGGGTATTAAAGCGTCCTGGAAAAAGACCCGCCTACAAAACCTGGGGTACGGCTGTAAACCCGCATCAATAACTTAAACCTAGGCGTTATCTACCAGCTTACGAGCACATCTACATTGCTTCCAAATAGCTTAAGGTCTTATCATCATCATCATTAACCGTGGGCTCATCGCCCGTTGGTGTATAATGCCATCTCCACAGTTTTCTGCCATTCTTTCCTGTCCGTTGCTCTGTGACTAAGATCCTGTAAACTGCTTCCACACCATTCTTCAATATCATCACACCATTCCTTGTGTGGTCTCCCTCTCTTATTGGCACCCTCCATTATTCCAAACATTAGAGCTTTGATCTTTCTGTCCTCTTTCATTCTGCATATGTGTCCGAAAAGTTGGAGTTTCCTTTGTTTTACTCTTTCCAGCATGGTTTGTTTGGGCTGAATTCTCCTGTATAGTTCTTCATTTGTGATTATTTCGACCCATCCGATTCGTAGTATTTTTCTATAACATTTTCTTTCAAAGGCTAGTATTTTTCTTTCCAGGTCTTTGGTGATGGTCCATGTTTCGCATCCATATAAAAAGCTGCTGAAGATACAGGTTTCGAGTATTTTCTTTTTTGTTTCAGTGCTTATTGATTTGCTTTTCCAGATCTTATCCATTGCCATCAGTTGATCTAGAGCTCTTGCTGCTCTTCTTGTGACCTCTTGTCTGCAGTCAAAGTCATGTGTCATATTGCTTCCAAGATAGGTGAAGTTTTCTACGTTCTCTACTTCTATTCCATTTACTTTAATTTTTCTTTTGATCTCTTTGTCGCCAAACACCATTGTCTTTGTCTTCTCAATGTTTATCGACAGTCCATAGCGCTCAGCTTCATTGCTCAGTATCTGTACCGTGTTTTCCAGATCATCTTCATTTCCTTCTAGGATGTCAATATCATCAGCAAACCTAAGGTTGTTAAATGAAAGTCCCTGAACTGTTATGCCTTTTACATGTTCTTTGACTTTGTCCATTGCTCTTTCCAGGTCTGTGATGAAAACCATAGGTGATATGTTATCTCCTTGTCTTGTCCCTCTGCTTGTTTTAAACCATTCTCCAAGTTCTCCGCAGATTCGCACTGCTGATCTTGAGTTATTGCTGATGTCTTTTAACAGTCTAACCAAATTTTGGTCCACTCCATATGACTCGAGTACAGCCCAGGTTATTGTTTGATCTATGGTGTCAAATGCCTTTTGGAAATCGATGAAACAGTTGTAGACTTTCTTGTTTTTCCTTCGTGCTTTTTCAGCCAGTAATTTCAATGCTAGTATCTGTTGTGTTGTACTTCGGTCTATTCTAAACCCTGCTTGCTCATCAGCCAAGTATTCTTCCATGTGGGTTTTAAGTCTTTCGTTCAGAATGATCATTAGTACTTTTCCAAGGTGGCTTAGCAATGCTATCGTTCGATAGTTCTTGCATTCCATCATGCTTCCTTTCTTGTGTATTAGTATCAGTATTGATTTTGTCCATTCAGCTGGCATCCTACCTACCTTCCATATCATGTTGCATAGTTTGTGCAGTTCGTTTATAATTATTTCGCCACCACATTTGATCATCTCTCCTGTAATCATGTCATTTCCAGGACTCTTATTATTCTTAAGTTTTCTGATCGCCATTTCTACTTCTTCTTTCAGGATGTTGTTGTCTCTGTCACAGTCGAAGCAGGGCGGTGATATTTTCTGTAATTCTTCTACAACTTCCTTCTGTACTGCCGGGTCTGCCTGCGCCTTGTATAGTTCACTGCAATAGTCTGTCCATCTTTGCATGACTTCTTCTTTTTCCATTAGCAATTTGTCATCTTTGTCTTTGATGGCCATTTGTTTTGGATTCCATTTTCTATTTATGTCCCGGGTTAGCTTGTATGCTTCTCTTGTTTTAAACTCACCATGGTACTTTTGGATCATCTCCCTTGTCCCCTAAGGTCTTATTGAAATGTATAATGTCGCCAAGCTCGTTCTAGTCTCGTTTTCTCATGGATGTGATAATCCAAAATGCTACCTAAAATATTTCTTAAAATATGCAGTTACGTGATAGCCCAATTGTTCAGAGACTATGTTAGATGGAACAGGTTTCTGGTTTCGAAGAACTGGAAGCCTATGCCAAGCAGCCAGCGATCATTGTTCAGGTGAATGCCCAACCTTTTATCCTCTAGGAACGCATGAGTAGTTTTACTAGAATCCGAGGGCCAGGTGAGCGAGAAATAAAAAAAATTCGTTACAGATGAATACCTAATGCGCAGATCAAGTCAAGTAAGTGCGCCATCGTCACTGTTCTCCACTGCGGTCTGTCTTGCGCAGTGCGTAGTAGGATAGTATCAAGAAAGGTCAGCCTTTCATGATGTTGTAAATCCAGGATACCCTCGATCGATCTCGGCTTCTGACTCCTTCAACAAGTCCTGTGACCAACACTGCAATCGATGGTGCTATGGTGGATTGTGGTTGTCTTTATCACGTGTCGAAGTCACTGAATATCCTTGTTTTTTTACGTGATTCAGTAGTTATCTTTCTGGTTGGCCATGTTGTAAATTTGTTCGTGTGTAAGTAGTTTTGTCCTCGATAACATTTGTTAGTTAGTTTTGTTCATGATAAACGTTATCAGTTTTCTTATGCACTTGCTCTCAAAGGGCCTGTGTGCGTTTTTCTTCTTGACTTAGCGTCCATGATTCGCATCTATAATCTATATGTCGCTACCGGCCATACCAAAGTTTTCAACAATCGCAGTTTTGTGGTAGTGCTTATTTATTTGTTTTTCCGTAGTTTTGTTTTGAGGAGATTTTCGTTATTTACGGGTTAATTTTCCTCTGTCAGGCCTGTTTAAAACTGTAAATTGCACAATAATGTAAATAAAGTCTTTTAAAAACTTTCATGGTTTGTTTTTGCTTTGTTGTTTTCATGGCTAGAGTCTTTTTGACTTCAATTTTGCATTCTGGTCATTTATATTACAATACTAATGCTCAATATCCTCAATTCAACAATGTAAAAAATTAACAAATTCCAGATGAATAATTGTATTATGTCTATTGTTAAACTAGACATCTATAATACAAAATATTTTATACAGAACCTCAAAATTAGTAAGAAATCTCGCACTGCTTTTGTTTGCACAAGCAGTCAATGCCGATGTTCGAAGTCGCAATAATTCTTAGCGTTGGCTGACATGTGCTCATCTGTAAGGAAAGATTTTGAGCTTGGTTTTGCGTTTTTCATTCTTGTTCTCATTAAGATTTAATTTGTGCATTACCTGTTTAACTTCCTCCAGTAAAGAAAACTCTTTATGGACACCTCTGACAAATTGATAGTTACGAGATTGAACAACAACGCTGTCGAACTTACTGACATGCTTTGTTCTGTAATGTCGCATAAGTTGTATTCCTTATTTACGTCGATGGTTTCTTGGCAAATCAAACATAAAATAGATCCAAAATGTTAAGCAACGAAAAAAACTCCTGAGTCCACAAGCTGTTGAAAGAACGATTGTGAGAGATCTTACGTTTTCTGTGACGACGATACTTACCAGCTGAGAGACTGAATGTGTTACATCAAATTTTGACTAATTTGTGAAAGGATCGGCGTGCCAAATAAAAAGGCTTGGCGAGCCACATTCTGGTCCTCGGGCTGGACACCATTGTATTAGACTGTCCTACAGAGTAGATACCACGTAAATGATAATCCATATGGCTCCATTGGTTGTAAAAGAATATATTCACAAAGAAAAGAAATTAACTATTCTTGATGCTTTCAGTCCAGTAGTAGGCTGCTCAACATTAAGAACACTCCTGATTTTCCTGAAAAACGGAACTTAACGTATCGATAGCCTTCCTCTCTCAATCAAAGAAGCCTGATTGCAGAACAAAATTGGAACTAGTAAATAATTATTCTGAGCAATAATTAACGGTTTTCAGTCGTTGGGTCTAGCCAGATAAAAACTTAACAGTAGAAAAATTGTTTCTTTGGTGATCAAAAGAGGCCAACACACGTACCTAATAATAAGCACCTAATTGTCTAATAGGGGCGGGAAGTTAGTAGAGTGGTAACAGCGTTGGACAATGGAGCAGTAGGTCGCGGGTTCAACTCCCGCGGGAGCCCTAAGGTCGACTCAGCCTTCTTTCGCCAGATGGTGATGGCAAATGAGTAGCGGATTAATCCGCGAAGTAAACAGGCGCGTTGCATGAGAACACTGGCCCCGTATCATGTAACCTTGCACCAGTCGCCTGGCTGAGGGCCTTGGTAACGGAGATCAGCGCCGCCCTAGGAGCCTTGAGGTTAGCCTTCAGTGCTCGGGAAGGACTTTACTACTTTTTTTAATTGTCTTACGTTGAACCTCACCCAGAGTTCCAGCACCTTTAACGGTTGATGGGGTAGACATTGCTCCAAATACGGTTATTCGTCTACTCTGTGTCCTCGTTCTCTTCAAATTATCTTCTTTGATCTTTTTTTCGTTCTGTCATCATCATCATCATCATCGTCGTCGTCGTCGCCGTCATCATCATCATCATCATCATCATCATAATCATCATCATCATCATCATCATCACCACCATCATCACACTTCATAGCACATTAGAACCGTCGGAGCCAACAATGTAGAAGTGTTCGCCCATGGCCCTTTCCTTTCTTTGGCCATGTGTATCGCATTTGTATGTCATCAATGGAAACTAAATACGGTTCAACTTGCAGATCCAGCAGAATTTCCTTAATATATTATTGGTGCTAAAACTTCACAGTGCCTCAGTTTTTAGGCCGTGCTGAAGTGAATTTCTTGACTAAGGTCATAGTCTGGAAATATCGTTTCAGGCAGTTTTCATGCAATCCGCTGATTGTAAGAAATGTTGATGTCTTGCCAAGTGGTAGACAAGACTCTCTATAAAACAGCGAATTTAGGACAAGTACAAAATTTGTCATTTTTCACAGCAGTTTTATGACTCCGTGTGACTGACTCCGTGTGGGTTTCGATAAAATCTTGTACGCCATATGCGATATTCGCTTCATATTTTCACAATAGTGTGAGTTTAAACGAATTTTTGAATTTCTTTACGAAACTTGGCAATTATTTTGAAAACTTAAATCTAAATGAAGAAACAAATTATAAAAATGATAGCTGCAAACGCCCCATTTTCCCTCATAAAATTGTATTATTTACCAGCATTTCTAAGCAGCATTTTTCACTTTATTTTAGACAATAATTTTCTCTAGATTATAGACTGTTGAAAATAGAGTGCAAGATAAAATGCAAGATATCCGTTGACACTTTTTGTTATATGTGCGGATATTATGTCGGTGCAACACAAGTCAAATATAATTTGAATATAGTAAAATATAATTATAATAATATAATAATAAAATTTCGAGAGGAACAAAATATCAATCACATTCCTTATGAAAAGTACCGTCTAAACCAGAGGCGACAAACTCCTTTCATATAGCAGGCCACATAAAAGTCTCTGTAGTTGTCTCGGGCCAGATTTGTACATAAAATTAGCACGATCTTATTACACGAAACAGTACATAAAAATATTGTCTAATTTCTATCGTACAGTATGTAACACGTTTAATTTCCTTTGCGTTTCTATGTCAGTTCCGATTTTTCATATCTGTACTTTGTAACAAGCCTTAAATAAATTACTTTGCTTAAACAAAGTTTTTCTTACACGCGTACATATATACATTTCAGAAAACCTGCATCAGCAAATTGCAATAAATACAAAATGCACTAGATGGCGCTGTTACTAATGCACCTAAATTCTCCCATCTTTCATCCTTACTAAACCAACTGAACGTATCCAATATAAGATAATAACACTTACATATAGCTCACTTCAGTCATCGAAACCTGTCTACCTTAAGATCACTATTAACCCCTCAGCCTCCTCGAACCACACATTCATCATCTTATCTCACTCTGTCACGCCCGCTGAATCAGTCATCCCTTAAAATTTGCAACCGTGCCTCCTCATCCGCAGACTTGGACCCTTTCAAGCAAGAAAATCTGAATCATCATTTCTTATCATTCCCGCATTATCTCCTCAAGTCTTCAGGCCTAAACTGAAATCCTTCCTTTTTCGAAATCATTTCCTCCATAGCTGTAATAACCTAGCCTCACTGCCCTTTGGATGTTGACTATTGCCTGGCTGATCACATACCTTCCCCATAGCTATTTTAAGAGAGGCTGAGTGCCTAAGAATAAGCAGCTACTGTTGTGCTGTTTGCCAAGGCGCTATAGAAATCCACGATATTTTACTTACTTACTTAGTCACTTACACGCGGCCGGATGAAAAGCTTTTGCGGGTCGTATGTTTGATACCCCTGATCTAAGATTCTAAGCGACGATTCTTGCATGGTGAATTTATCTAGTTTAATGAAACCACGGGATAAGAGAAGACAAACTTCCAAATAAACTTTCTTTTTGTTGTACCCGTGCCACAACTGCCAATTTAAGTTCCTCCAGCTGATGAATTCACAGCTACTCTTACACTGAGACTTCATGTGTTGATTGCGAGTGGAAAGAACAAGGGACAATATGGTCACATGGAGAACCTCACTTTCTTCCAAATGGCTTTATCCTGATAACAAAGGAGTCAAAATTTAAAAGTACCGCAAAAAGATAATAAGAGAGCAGTAATACTCAAGAGCACACAGAGGGCGTAAAAATAAAAATAAAGGTTGACAACATACAAAAATTGAAACTATGGGAAGACTGATGACATTATATGGAGGAACAACGATGAAACTGTATATTACATTAGTAATAGCTCAAACTTGTTATGGATCGGAAACCTGGCTACTAAAGAAATCAGACAAAAAGACTATGGTTTGCAAAGAAAGACTGTGTAAGAAAAATAATGAGAATAAAAAATATAAGGAAATTTAAAAATGAAGTCATATAGTCATCGATAAAGTATGATGAAGGAGATTACCTTAGTTTGGGACATGTTGTCGACAGTGTGCATACAGTTCGTCAAAATATTCCTCTCTCTCTCTCTCTCTCTCTCTCTCTCTCTCTCTCTCTCTCTCTCTCTCTCTCTCTCTCTCTCTCTCTCTCTCTCTCTCTCTCTCTCTCTCTCTCTCTCTCTCTCTCTGCCTTCACCAATGGTATTTTCGGATTTGTCTTCAGCTATGTTGACCTCGGAGGTGTAAATTCCGGTTAATGGCATAACTGTTGTGTATACAGCGGTACTGTTGTTTGCTCTGGAGTTGGTTTAAATGTTCGCACAGATATTGCTTATCAACTGTTCTTTTTTTCTTTGCACTTCTTTTAACGCATCTGCACATTATAGTTGTAGATAGTACAGATACATGTAGTTGTTATGCTTCTTTCTGTCGCTGTCCGCTTTGGCTAAGGGTTTGAATTTCCGCCTTTCTTCAGCCAGTTGTAGGGTTTCATTACTCCATTCTTTGAGAGAGTCCCTTTTTTCTTCTCTCCAAGAAATTTTAGGCTGGTTTTGTATATATTATATTCTTGAACTCTGACCATTTTTTTCTTCAATAGAACTTGACTCTTGTTTTCATATTGAGCCATTAAAGCCTCTACGGTATTTATGTACTGTTGCTTGCTGAGAGGGTCCTGCAGACGTTTGACATTTGGTCTAGGATTCTAGGGTGCGTTTTCTGCAGTAGCTCTCCACGTAAATGAAGCCTGAGATTTGCCAAATTTGAGAAATCATTTTAATATCATCATCATCATCATCGGAATAACAGGATATGAGCCGGGAATGGGGGGGATTGATGATCTGAGCTGACGTCGGCACTCAGAACTGCTGTGCAGTTTTTTAAGAAATGCACGTCCCCGTTTGTTTATCAGAATTTGGTTATGGCTCCTTTCATTTGGTGATTTCCATGTCCAGCATCGGTTTTCCTTTGGCTGCTTGAACAAGGCATTGCTTATGTGAACGTCACTGGCACAGCAAAACGTAGTCATTCGTTCTCCCTATTCGTTTCTTTCATCGTATCCTAAGTTTCCGAGGCTGAAGTCATCTTCATCGAGCTTCTTCCCCAGCTCTGCGTTAAAATTGTGGTGATTATCATTGGCGACGCCGTCATCGTTCCGTCCACAGAAGTCCGCCTCCTGGGGGTACTCTTGGACGATTCCCTGTCCCTTGCCGGTCAGGTGAGCTCTGTATCTCGAGCATGATTCTTCCATTTACACAGTCAACGCAAGATCGCCGAAATTCGACGATACATCTATATTCTAACTGTGATCCAACTCGTCGGCGCCCAGGTTGGATGACTGTAACAGTATCCTTCTTGGGCTTCTGGAATACCAGCTCGATCGCCTTTCAGTCGGTGATGAACGCCGCGAGCCCGCGACCCGATTGATTTTCAGGGCGAAGTGGATGGAGCACCTGACACCGAAGCTACGGTACAGGATTTCCGAGCGATACAAACTTTGTGTACTGACGTTCCGCCACTGAGCGATCCTCTCTGTCCTAAGTACATGACCTCGCTCATGAAGCGACCGATGACATCAGGTTATCGGGAACAGCTACAATGCGACTCCGTCTTTACGTTCCCCTTTATCTAAGACAGTGATGCTGGAGGAGAGATCTGTAACTCGCCGAAATCCTCTTCTTTGGAATGCGCTTCCTGCGGATGGCAACCTACCCCAGATTAATGGATTACACCACCTACGTCGCTGATTGCCCAGGCCGGAGATAAGCGCCAATTACATCTGTGGATTCATTCCTGACCGTTCTTAAAGACGCACCTTTTACCTGTCCCCTATGAATATTTACCGGGAAATCCAGGGCCATCTTTCGGTTACGAAGTAACAAGTAAAGTAAAAGTAAAAGTAAAGTAAAGTAAAGTAAAAATCTCGTAAACTTCTACAGCGCCCCGGAAAGCTGCACAGCAGTAGCTGCTTATTCTTATGCGCTTAATCTTTCTTGAAATAGCTATAGCCAGGGTGGTTTGTCGGCCGGGAAAAGGTCACTGTATCTATGAGGCGGCGGGTCAGGTTGTTATTGTTATGGGGGAAATGACTTTTCGAATAGGAAGGTTTTAAGTTTAGACCTAAAGGTTTGAGGAGACAGTGAAGAAATTAAAGGAAATGAGGATTCGGAGCTTATTGTTTGACCATGTCGTAGGCTGCGGAGGGAGGCTGGAATTGAGTTCCAAAGTTCTGGTGCGGCGTATGAGAAAGCGCGGTTGCAGATTTTGAGTGATGACTGATTTAACGGGCGTGAAAGTGTGAGATGAGATGATGATCGTGTAGGTCGAGGAGGCTGAGGCGTTAAGAGTTTACGAAGGTAAACCGGTTTTGACGAATGAAGTGAACTGTAAGTAATCGTTATTATCTTGTGCTGTATACGTTCGGATATTTTAAGCCAGTGTAGTGTCTTCAGTATGGGTGAAATATGGCAGAACTTTGGTGATTTGGTTACTGCTCGGGCTAGTGCATTTTGAATTGATTGTAATTTGTTTATGGAGGTTTTTGGGAGGTTTTTGGGAGGTAAAGGGAGTTGCAGTAATCCAGTTTGGAATGGACTATTGAAGTGGCGATTGTGGATGCAGTTTTGGTGTCAAGGCAAGGACGGAGGCGACGTAGATCACGAATATGGGCATAGCAGGATTTCGATAGTTGGGAGATCTGTGATTTTAAATTTAGGGATGAATCAATTTTGAAACCAAGATTTTTTGCAGTTGGAGCAGGCGTATCTGGAGTCAGGACTAGCTTGGGACTGTCAATTTTTGTAACTTGTTGGGGTAGACCTATTAAGAGGAACTGACGAATTGCTGATGTAAGACGCTCGCGACTTTAGCCTTAGCTAAATCTCCATCGTGCGACGCAGAGCATGTTGAGCATCTTTAGTCAACTGATCAACCTCTGTGATGACAACAACCTTAAAGTCTCTCTGAGTGGGTTGCAGGCTTCTATGTTTTGCGCCATCGCCCGCATTTATGAATGATTGTCAGACAGTGCATATGCAAATTATTTACACGTGTTGATGCATATTCATGATGGTAGTTTGGTATATGATTTACAATGAGAGTGCAGAAGGTCGATTTATTTCTTCTTATTCAGGTGCTCTGTCCAAAGACAGGTTCCATACTTCGCCACTTCTCTCTAACTTGAGCTTTTATCTTCAGGGCTGAATAATTGTTTTTTCCGTAGTGTGATTTTTCCGTTTAGCTGACTTTTTTAATTCTTCGCCAGATCCACATTTGGAATGCCTCTAGTTTCTTTATTTCTTATTTCCTGATCGTCCAAGTTTCTGAGTTTCACCGGCCAGATCAGTGTTTTGACCAATCGTTTTATCAGATTTCGCTATGCTTGAGCGTTTTATAAATGATCTATGTAATAATAAAAATAAATGAATAATACGTTTTGCGTGTTAGAAACATCAATTAGAAACATGATTGATGAGTTCCATATTCTTTCCAACTGCAAAGTATTCTTCGTCCCATACAACTCTGTCCTCCTTCCCAAGCCAATGGGTTTCAGATATTCCAGCTACATGCCATCTGAATTTGTCTAACTCGTGTATCATCAAGTTAAGAGCTCCAGGAGCATAATGGGGTATTACGTTCCAATAGCCGACTGCTAAGGGTTTCTTTGCATCTAGTAGAAAGGACTTTTTCGAAACCATGTCATCCACGGCGTCCACCCTTCCCGTAAGCTTAGGGATGGATACTTAATAAGTCTCTTCCGAGCCAGTTCCTACGGAAATCCGAGAAGCTGGGACTTTAACCAGGGTGTAGTTTCGTTTCATACCCATGTTGAAGTTTCATAGTCAAATCGAGTGAGAGCGACTGACCAGACCTCTGTCCCTTCGCGCGCGGGAGCCTTCAGCCCGTCAGCTGGTTCCTATTTCCTCCCAGATACTTAATTCTCCGGGATTTCATAGGCCAGCAGTGCGCAACCTACGGCCGTACGGTCGCATGTGGCCGTGGGTAACAACTTGTGCGGCCATACACATGTATTTCAAAATGTATGTGATGGCAGCCGTTGGCATAGACAGGAAATAGTGAAATTTTATTCCGTGAAGAACAAGGACTGCCCCTTACTAAACAATGACTTCCTCGCATCCCTGGCTTTTCTGTTGGATTTGCTAACCCATCTCGACTATCTTAATCAAAGTCTGCAAGGCAAAGCAGTTTGCCTCATGCATAGATAAGTTAAAGACTTCCCTGACGAATGTCGTTTCCTCCAAAGTCATCTAAAGCACCGTTATTGAATGCGCAGAGTTACTGTGTTTTCACACATGCTTACTTAGCCCCCTAAAACTTTTTAATCACATTATTATTATTATTATTATTATTATTATTATTATTATTATTATTATTATTATTATTATTATTATTATTATTATTATTATTATTATTATTATTATTATTATTATTATTATTATTATTATTATTATTATTATTATTATTATTATTATTATGTGGAAGTTCCGGGGAAGACGAACGTTAAATCTCTGGCGTGTCATGGATATTCGTTGTAAGAGAAAGGATGTTTCTCTTTCATCTCCAGATTGTCGTGTTAGGATACTGCTGATTTCCTATAAGTGGAAACCTCCTTCGCTAATTGGCCTCATTGTCCCCCAAGCCATAGGAACAAAGTTATACGAGGAAGACAGTTTATGGTATTTGTCCCTTTTCCTCTCGGCTGCACGTTCGGCTGCAGCACCTGCGGTTGATGCTGTCTGATGACAGTAGGAAGCAGCGAAAGTGTCAGAGAATGTAGCGTCCCAAATTATGCATCTGCCTGTCCTCCATGGAATGAAAGTGCAGCCAGTCCGGTCGTTTTCCATCGGATCTCGATAGGCCTGAAGGTTCCTTTGACGATGGAAACCCTCCCTTTATCAATGAACTACATAAAATGTAATTACGGACGGCGTGTCGGGCGATTCGTCCAGGTGCTACTCGACAGGAGAGACCAGCTCGTTCAACTAGAGATTCGCAATCACAGCTATGTGGCACGCACAGTGTGGTCTCAAGTCGTAGACCAGCCGCTATGCGCACAGAATCCACAGATTCATTGTTAAGTAGTCTTAGGCCACAGTTGCTGATGGGCAGGGCGAAAAGCCAGTGGCCTGAATGCTGGTGATACGACTACATTAAATTTGGCTCTGTCGATGTCACTTGTGTGACTTGACAACAAGCTGGAGAGTACTGTTGCAATCAGTGGATTGTCCCACTGTGATTGATGTTGCTTATCTATTTCTGGCGTTTTCAGGCTTGTGATATTGCACCATTTTGCGGTTGCCAATGCCAGTCGTTCGTCTTCCGACAGTGGTGTGCTTTGAAGGATGGCGGACTATAGTCACGCTGTGCCGGTGGCGGAAGCCAGAAAGGCAGGAAGTGCCAGCGATGACACGCGTTGAGCCCTCCATATCTGATTGGAAGAGAAACTTGAACCCACTGTGAATATGATAGCGAAATACTCAACACGCATGACAGACATTCACGAAGCATGTTTTTTAAATTTTAAAGCAAAGTATGTTGCATACATTGGAGCTGCTCTTAGAGTGAAGAGCATTCGCTGAAATCCCAGCGAACTACGGAGGATAATAATCGCTTCTTGACTGTCCAATAGCGACATACGTGAGAATCCCACTGAAAGTTCTGTGATGTTTGCTACAAAAACATTTGTAGGGCTGCACTTGTAGATAATGGCGCTCCTAACAGGTAGACGTCATCCGGATTAGTGATAGTGAAGAGGTTTAGCGGATGCGGTAACGTAGATGTCGACTTTTAGATGGTTTCACATTGTGTTTAGGCTTAGGCCAATGGTGTTTGCCTCTTCATTTAGTCTCTCTATATCCTCGGCTACCACCGCGCTTGCTCCTCCAAGGCTAATGTCGTAACGGTATCCAATTACTATTGGTGATTTTAGAGTCACTAATGACAGCGTACGCTGTAATGGCAGCCAGAATAAAAGAGGGCCCAGTGGGTCACCTTGCTGTGCACCTCTCTGGAAGCGATTGAGAATTCCCCAAATTGAAGAATCGAAGTCTTGCTGAGAGCCAGCTGACAATATGGATAAATGTTCGGTATATGTGAAGCTACGGCCGAGAGCACGGCTGCACGGTTTAAACTATTGAAAGCATTGTTGAAGTCCACCTTGATCATCTTCGTCGTCGTGCATCTGCTCGGTGAAACGTCTCGTTGAAAGGACTGCAGCTTCTTATCCTTTTGGAGTACCAACGCCGAGTTGCTTTGTCGCGAAGAAGTTGCAGAGTTGGCAAATGGCGTATGTGTTGGCACATTTAGAAGAAAGCCGTCGCCAGTAATATCCGATGGCTACAGGCCGAAGACCTCCTGTCTTTCTGGAGTGCCAGGAGCTTTCCTCTAAACAGCACTGGAGACACCGGTTCTGGGCTTTCAAAAGGAAGTTCATGAAGGCAACATATTGTCAGTTTATTTGCATTTTATAAGCGACAGAATGTGCTGTGGACGAATACCATCTGGCCCACCGGCTGATCCTGGCGGAAAAGAGCGGATGGCCTTCAGCGCATCATTCGGTGATGCCTGGAAGACAGTTGGAGGCAGCTTCTGTGAAGGCATTGATTAAGATTGATTCAGATTCAGCGGCATTGATCCAGAGCATTTGGCTCTGGATGTTTCGTTATCAGCTCCCTCAGTCTACCTCTGTCTAGCAGAACTGGTTCATCCTCTGAACAAAGAATTCTCACATGAATTCTCACATGAATCACATGAATAGCACGAATATTGCCCTCTTCCAGCTTTGAAGACACGGCAGCTACAGTTTTTTTCATCCCTTGAAAAGTTTATTCGAGGTGCTTTAAAGTTTTCTGAAGTTTTGATCACGGTGAGCATGACATAATTGGAAAACGAAGTTTCTGAGAACACGGTAACATTTTTCTTAATGCGAGTTGCCAGATACTGTCTTTTACCTCCTATCTTTGGTACAGGGGTACAGAGAGGATATATTCGCCAAAATGCTAAAGTTTTGACCACAGATCACCGTTGTCTGGGTGGGCCACGATGTCCTATATCAGCATACTTAAGAGCCTCACTCGCACAAGAGCGTGCGTTTGTACGATTTTGGCGAATACATCCTCTCTGTACCCCCTGTGTGCCTTAAGAGTCGACCTGGAACGTACGGATGTGACAGCAGGGTGCTTGTCAGTTGAGCTTTCGGGGTTGTCTACTTTCTGATCAGCGATCTTATCTGAATCTGGTCGGTTGGAAAGTTCCGCGTTCTTACGTTGGTCGACAGAGGATTGTAAGACGGACGCTGGTTATCTCTGTGACTCTGGGTATGGGCTGTTGCGCGGACCATGCCTATGAATTATAGACCGTTACGGTTGTGTAGTTGACTGACTTGTAAGGACTGCGAAGTTGGCCACGGTTGGTGCGAAGTCGAAGACATTTAGCCGACGGGAGACGTCTAACAGGAGAAGACGACGACGTAGACAGAATGTTTACCAATTGTGGCCATTTTTAACGGCGAAGTTGGGCAAAGATTTCACGCTGAATTTACAAAATCCCGACTGAAAATGACAACAGGTATCCAGGTCGACAAAACGAAAATCTTCGATAGTATACGTATCATCATCATCTTTGCTTTCTGCCAGCTCATCAGCGGCAATAGCTAGACACAAAATGTTTCCAAGAAGTTCTATCTTCTGTCAATCGTCTTCCTTCGACTTTTGTAATTCCTTTCCTGTTCATGTCTTCTCTGGTGTTGTCCATCCACTTTTTCCTGGGTCTTCCTCTTCCTTTGTTTCCTTCTATTTGAGTGTAGAGTGCCTTGTATGGTAGTCTCTTTTCATCCATTCTGTTGACATGCCCATACCATTTTAGTCTTTTTCTTCTAATTTTGTCGATTATTGTATCCTTCATGTTGAGACGTTGTCTGATGTCTTCGTTTCTTATTTTTTGTAGTCGAATTACTCCCAGGATTCTCCGTAAGCACGTCATTTCGGCCACCAGTAGCCTCCTTTCGTCTGTTTCTTTCATGCTCCATGTTTCTGCTCCATATATAATTTGTGGGACTACTATGGTGTTGTATATTGTGACTTTTGTGTTTATGTTTATGGCCTTGCTGCTCCAGATTTTTCGCAATCTACCCATCGTTTGCAGTCCTTTGGCGATTTTTTTATGTCTTCTTGATGACTTCCATTACTGACAATTTCTCCTCCAACATAGGTGAAACTTTCGACTTGTTCTATTGTTGTGTTATCTAATGCTATTTTGATTTGAGCGTTTCCCTTTCTGCTGACTGCCATGGTTTTCGTATACGTATACTGAATGAAGTCAATGAAATTGTGGTATATTTTCTTATTTGTTTCGCAATATTTTTCTACTATCCTTCTGATCGTATGTATTTGATCAATTGTACTTCTTCCCATTCTGAAGCCTGCTTGTTCCTCTGTCAATATTTCTTCTGAGTAGTGTTTGAGTCTTTGTTGTAGCACATTTGTATATATTTTCCCTGGTATACTGAGTAAGCTTATTCCTCTATAATTATTGCAGTTTGTTTTATCCCCTTTTTATGTATTGGCTTTTCCCCATTCCTCTGGTGATTTTTCTTCTTCGAATATTTTATTGCATAGGTTGTGGAATATATTCACTGTAATTTCCTCTCCTGCTTGTAGCATTTCTGTTGTTATCATATCTGTTCCTGGAGATTTTCTAACTTTCAATCTTTTTATGGCTTCTTTTATTTCTTCTTCTGTAAAGTTTGCTATTTCTTCATCATTCTCTTCTCTGTTCTCCTTCCTTATGTTGGTGTCTTCATTGTTATTGCCTGCTGTGTTGTATAATTCTTCAAAATAGTCTTTCCATCTTGTCATTATGTCTTTTTTGTTTTCTAATACTTTACCATTCTTGTCTGTTATTGTGGTTGTCTTCAATTGGATTTGTCCACATAATTCTTTGATCGTCTGGTACAATTTCCTTGAATCGTTGAGTAAGTTTGACCGTTCTATTTCTGCGCATTTTCCAAGTATCCAGTTTTCTTTGCATTCTTTACATTTCCTTTTTATTTCTTTTGTTATCCTATTGTATTCCTTTTTGGCTACTTTATCCTCTTTTTCTTTCTTTGCTTTTAGGTTTTTCCTTTCATCACTCAGTTGCAGTACTATTTGTGTTATCCATGGCTTTTTCTTGTTCCTCTCTATATATCCTATTTGTTCTTCTGCAGTTTTAATGTATATTTATTTTATTTCTTCCCATAGTTGGTCTATCTCTTTTTTGTCTTTTAGCAGATTTTTCTTTTCCATTTCCTCTTATAAATATATATACGTCGGCAGTAACGTCGCAATTCGATATAAATAAATAAAAATCCACGACTCAGCGGCTTATCAACCGCCACGCTGTAGCGCCACCTGCCGATTATTATTATTATTATTATTATTATTATTATTATTATTATTATTATTAATTATTATTATTATTATTATTATTATTATTATTATTATTATTATTATTATTATTATTATTATTATTATTATTATTATTATTATTATTATTATTATTATTATTATTATTGTCTTCCATTTGTTGTTTTATTTTAAAGTTATTACTGTTACTTCATTTTATTTGTAGGCCTATAGCTGGACTCTGTAATGTGCTCTTGCTCCTGACATTTGGTAATATAGCGCACATTTAGGGGCTTCCGTTTGGATTTTACATTGTTCTTCGTAATCGACCAGAGGAACTCTTTGTGATAAAAAATCGTCTGTGGGTTCCTGATTTTGTAACGGCACAGTTTGTCTGTCTGTCTGTCTTTCTATGTTTCCATCTGTCTCTTTGTATTTGTCTGTCTGTTGTCAGTATAATATTATAAAAATTATAATTGCTGCAACTGGAGTTTGCACAGTGAAACAGTTATGAAATTTGATAGTCACACTGAAAAATGAACTCTGTACGCATTTCATGTAACCGGAAGTTCTTGACGTCATTACACTGCGAAATACATTGATTTAAAAACGCTATCATCTTAAAATCAATGTATTTCGCATATATATTTATATTGGATACTGCTGATCTAGGCAGTATATATATATATATATATATATATATATATATATATATATATATGTAAATCCGTCTCTCTCTCTCTCTCTCTCTCTCTCTCTCTCTCTCTCTCTCTATATATATATATATATATATATATATATATATATATATATATATATATAGGCGGATTTACATTTTGGAAGCCCGGTGCAAATATTTTTATGGAGGTCCCAGGGTCCATCGTGGTCACTTAAAGAAATAAAAATAAAACAAACGTCTGTTTATAATATTAGTAGTCTACTGGTAAGTCACCGTAACTGGTAATTAGTCTAAATTGTCAGAACATGTCGCCGACGACTTTTTGTTGTAGCAAAGGTCTCCACTAGCTGTGCAAAGTCGATTGTCTTCACGAGTTCATTTTCAATGCTCAGTATGGCTAAGGATGACAGACAGACTGTTAGACAAACTGTTAGATATCAATGCGCTATAATCCACGTGTTATGACGTATAAATTACGCCTAATTTTATTTATTTTTGTGTTATTTGAACTTATTTATTATGAATTTAATCATACACGAAGATGAGTTCCGGTACATTTTTTCTAAAAAAACACTAAGTATAATTAAGATTTGTAATCGTTTGCCAAAAAGGTCACCGTCACGGTGTTACGCATTTTACGTTAAGACAAATGAGTGATGGCGTTAGTCAACTTAGTCTGTATCCAACTATGCATTGCCATTCCAAAGGTACGGAACCATACAAATACACATGCTCCTCCCATTTCTCGCGCTTCTTGACCGTTGGTACCGTGGTAAGAATTGACCGTAGAGCAGCGTTTCTCAACCTTTATAGTGCCGCGACCCTTTTAATTCAATTACCCATGATGTGGCGACCCCCAACGGTTAAATTATTTTCGTCCACAATGTCGACTGCTAAAAATAATAATGCTACGACAATAAAAATGTTCGAAATCGTTATTATTAATTGTCTCCATGTCTATCCTCGAATGACAATTATAGTAAAACAACTAGTACGTCGTAACTACCACTGAGGAGATTTTTTACAATAGCAAGACAAGAGACAACTCCATATTTCTGACGGTCTCGGGCGACCCCTGGGAAATCGTCATTCGACCCTCGTGGGGGTCGCGACCCACAGGTTGAGAACCGCTGCCGTAGAGGCACACTGTACAGGCACTCAGGTTGAGTCATGCAGTACCCCTAATCTGCATAACGATGAAAGAGGCAGGGCGTCTACGACCGCCGGTGGCCCGGTGCAACCGCCGGTCACTCGGTCAGAGTCCAGCCATTATGAGCCATACCATTAATTGAGGTCAGCTAAACCGAGGTATATGAGATATAGGCTTTCTTAACATAGACTCATGGAGCATGTATTAAATTACATTTCAATACTAAATTATTACTAATCCATGTCCAAACGCTACTAACGTCTAACGATACAACATTATTATTATTATTATTATTATTATTATTATTATTATTATTATTATTATTATTATTATTATTATTATTATTATTGTTATTATTATCCAGGACAATTTATATAGCGCTGTACGCATGGTTTCAAATCCAAAATCAAAAGCGCTTTGACACCGCTGACATGTCAATGAAGTTCAGAAGGTGGCGATGTTAAAATCCAATGAGATTATGGAAAAAACTTTGCTGCCGTGAAGAAGTACGGCGCAAAGTCCTTTAGAAGCGGTCCTTCAAGGAAAATTGTACCCCTATTGATATGCCAACGAGGAGCGGAAGATGATGTTGAAAGTCCGCGAGTTGGTAGTAGGAGTTTCTCCGTGCGAATATAACCACCGGAAAAGTTCATGAAGAAGCGGTCTTCCGCAAGAAGATAGTTCCGTCATCGAAATCGGCAAATCCGACGAAGATGGAAAATCCAGCAAAGTCCAGAAACGACAGCCAACCGCAAACCCGCCGAATTTTCACGCAGCAGCCGGTGCGGCTGATTTGGCGCACACCCGACGGACGGCGACTGACTTGAATTTCCAGCACGACGTGGAAAGGAAGAGGACAGCACGAGACACGTCGGAACCGAAGAGCGGAACGCCGTCCTCGCGAATATGAATGCTCGAGCGAAGCCCGGAACGACCGTCGATCATCGCATGGCGCTATAACAATAGCCAACATGGCGACGTCCTGCACAAGCGGTGAGACCGACTCGAAGCTTCCGAAACTACGCGAAACAGTAGAGGACAGCCAAAACTCCTCAACAGACCGACGGACTCGAAGAAATCCTCATCTCCGGCGCAAGATTCACGCACGGAGCGTCAGAAATTGCGTCGAACGACGACGAAACGTGGCATGCACAAAACGCATGCAAGGCAGCCATAGATAGACGCCATAGATTTGACATTCATGTATATCTCCGAAAATAAATTACTTTAAAGAAACTAATAATTAAAAGTCTTTAAAAATTATTATTATTAGAAATGGGAGGCCCCTAAATTTGTATTTTGAAGGGAGGCCCGGTACCGATGCACCACAACGCCATTAATATAGTCGAATGGTTGTCTTGAACGTTTGACGTTTTATTCTCATCATCATCATCAGAAGAAGAAGAAGAAGAAGAGCGTGGCCAGCGGGGGCCGTTGCGTCACCCCATGACCATGACCCTGCCCAATGGCACGTCTCAGACGTCTACAGAGAGTTGATGGAATCTCGCTGGTCTGGGTACGGATGTGGTCAATCCATCTTTTCCTGGGACGACCAGGACAGCGCTTTCATGATCGGTCAGGTGGACGACCGATGGATAGGTCGACGTAGCAGCGGAGGGCTTGATGAACAGGAACTGTTTCTCCAAGTTGGGCTTCATGACCGAGTTAGGTGAAACTGTCTACTGACTCAACACACACCCCATCAACCACGGTTTAGGGGGGCTGTGATCCACATCCTAAGTTCTGTAGCTTGAAAGAAACCTTCATACCAAGAGGAGCAAAAGCATGGCTGAAACTAGACATGCATTCAGAGGCATTGGTAGCAGAAGGTAGAAACAGAGTTGTATCGTCTGCATAGACCAGGTCTGTGAAGCGGTGTGGCCCGACGCTATTGCCATAGTTCACAGACTTGTGATCTAAGACCCAGTCGATGGCGATGCAGAAGAGGATTGGTGCGAGTATACAGCCCTGTCTCACACCTGATGTAGTTGAGAATCGAGCGGAGAGATTTTTACCGACCCGGATGCTAGCTCCCGTATCCTGGTGTAAGTCTTCTAAATTTTATTCTCCCAGTTGGAAATAACTCCTTGACCCAAGTTCGCGGACCCGAGTATGGCAGACGTCAGTCCTTACTATAAGAGGTCTATAACGTATATATATATATATATATATACGTTATGTGGCTATGCTATGTGTTATGTGGCTGTTATGTGGCTGTGCCGGAACATATTAATTTCAAGCTGGTGACGTTGATCTTCTGCTGCTTGAATGGCCCAGGTCCTGCGTATCTGACGACGTATCTGTCGCCGATTTGGATGGTCGGCAGCGCCTGCGATCAGCCATGTCTGCCTCACTGGCTGTCCCGAGGACGCGCCACCGCACTGTAGGAGACTGCGCATTTCATGTGGCTGCCGCTAGGGCCTGGAACGGTCAACCTCCATTCGTTCAACTTTCCCCTTCGCTCAACATTTAAAAAAGAGGCTCAAAACTTGGCTGTTCCGCACTATGAACTTCTACTCCGTATTGTTTTCACGCACTCCACCTGTCCACAATAATCTGAACGTGACTTACTTACTTATTAAGAAATTATAATGCCAAAATAGACTACAACGCAACCAAGTCCTTGGGAATTATTGTGGCAAGAGCTGTACTACTGAAATACGGGAGCTCCCGTATATTAATATATGATATGATATGATATGATATGATATGATATGATATGATATGATATGATATGATATGATATGATATGATATGATATGATATGATATGATATGATATGATATGATATGATATGATATGATATGATATGATATGATATGATATGATATGATATGATATGATATGATATGATATGATATGATATGATATGATATGATATGATATGATATGATATGATATGATATGATATGATATGATATGATATGATATGATATGATATGATATGATATGATATGATATGATATGATATGATATGATATGATATGATATGATATGATATGATATGATATGATATGATATGATATGATATGATATGATATGATATGATATGATATGATATGATATGATATGATATGATATGATATGATATGATATGATATGATATGATATGATATGATATGATATGATATGATATGATATGATATGATATGATATGATATGATATGATATGATATGATATGATATGATATGATATGATATGATATGATATGATATGATATGATATGATATGATATGATATGATATGATATGATATGATATAATATGAGATGAGATGAGATGAGATGAGATGAGATGAGATGATGTGATGTGACGTGATGTGATGTGATGTGATGTGATGTAACGTAACGTAACGTAACGTAACGTAACGTAACGTAACGTAACGTAACGTAACGCAACGTAACGCAACGTAACGCAATGTAACGCAATGTAATGTAACGTAATGTAACGTAACGTAACGTAATGTAACGTGACGTAATATAACGTAATGTAACGTAATGTAACGTAATGTAACGTAATGTAACGTAATGTAACGTAATGTAACGTAATGTAATGTAATGTAGTGTAATGTGATAATGATAATGATAATGATAATGATAATGATAATGATAATGATAATGATAATGATGATGATGATGATGATGATGATGATGATGATGATGATGATGATGATGATGATGATGATGATGATGATGATGATGATGATGATGATGATGATGATGATGATGATGATGATGATGATAATGATAATGATAATGATAATGATAATGATAATGATAATGATAATGATAATGATAATGATAATGATAATGATAATGATAATGATAATGATAATGATAATGATAATGATAATGATAATGATAATGATAATGATAATGATAATGATAATGATAATGATAATGATAATGATAATGATAATGATAATGATAATGATAATGATAATGATAATGATAATGATAATGATAATGATAATGATAATGATAATGATAATGATAATGATAATGATAATGATAATGATAATGATAATGATAATGATAATGATAATGATAATGATAATGATAATGATAATGATAATGATAATGATAATGATAATGATAATGATAATGATAATGATAATGATAATGATAATGATAATGATAATGATAATGATAATGATAATGATAATGATAATGATAATGATAATGATAATGATAATGATAATGATAATGATAATGATAATGATAATGATAATGATAATGATAATGATAATGATAATGATAATGATAATGATAATGATAATGATAATGATAATGATAATGATAATGATAATGATAATGATAATGATAATGATAATGATAATGATAATGATAATGATAATGATAATGATAATGATAATGATAATGATAATGATAATGATAATGATAATGATAATGATAATGATAATGATAATGATAATGATAATGATAATGATAATGATAATGATAATAATAATGATAATGATAATAATAATGATAATGATAATGATAATAATAATAATAATAATAATAATAATAATAATAATAATAATAATAATAATAATAATAATAATAATAATAATAATAATATAATTAATAATAAGTTCTTGATCAGTCAGACTTTCTAATGACTTTTCACGCGATGTGTTCACTATTGTTAGAACTGTTTTTCGTCAGTTTTGAAACCTGCGGACGGTAAAAGATAACCAAGATTTTGCCAAGATGTAAGCTCAGTGCTCTGAGCGTTGCAATCATTTTGTGCTTGCCAGCACGTGATCCCTAGCACATACAAGGAGTTCGTACTTTGCATAGAAATCAGCTTCTAGCCGCTTTTTGGGATATTTTCATATTTGTTATCCTATGGAGTAGATATGAGGTAGTTCCTGCAATAGCCTAATATCGCAAATCAATGCTTTTAATCAGGCCTCATCTGTAGGGTTGCCAGATCTCCCGTATTTTACGGGAACTCTCGTATTTCAGTCCCAGTCTCCCGCCTTCTTATAACTTTTTTGTAATATTGATACACTGCATGCAGATGATGCAGTGCATTGAACAGTGTAGTTTATTGCTTTTTCATAGTCTATAAGATACTCTACAATGTTGTAGTGTAGTACAGCTCTTGCCATAATAATTCCCATGAACTGGACCGTGGAGTGCCAGGAGTGGGCACACTGGTCGCGGAAACAATCTCCCGTATTTCGACTTTGGATATCTGGCAACCCTACTCCTCTGTTTTATTTATTCAAGCTCTGTAAGGCATTTGTCATTGATCTTTTGCAGGCAAATGGACACACGTCTATACGCCCATCGTGTCTATTGGCATTGGATTTTAAAAATGAATTGAATATAATCAAATGGACAGTGCATTGAACAGTATCCATTTTGGATATCGGCATCCAGATATGTTTGTGAACAACATATCTTTGTACACAACACGCTATGCTGATGGTGAAATTGGAAACAGGAAAAGCAAGATACACCATGCAGTATAAGTCACTCAACTGCAAAGTACTGACAGCGTTTTATATGTTGTTTTATTGATACAGTCGTCAGCATCTGTGACCACAGAGCGCGCGCCAGGCGAGCAACGAATATTGTTATAGAATTTTACAGAAACAAATAGGCGTAGACGAGGACTGTACGGATGAGGAGAAAGAAAGACACAGAAGGGATGAGAAGTGCAAATGAAAAGCTAAGATCGATCGCTGTTAATGACTGCTACACGTGTTGTCCTATACTGTGCATCTTGTATTCAGCTACAAAATATTCTATAACGCCTCTTGTTGTAGAATAACGTTGACCACGTAAAGGCGATAAGTTTTATTTAGTTTTTGAATAATGCCTTCTGAATTAATTATTATTTTGCTTTATGATTTGGAACACCATGTAGTGAAATCTTGTATTTTTTGGCATTTTAACATAATTTGCAATTCAAGCGCAATTTAGAATTAAGACATTTTCAAATTTTCGCTCACAATTCAAGGAAGTTTCCTATTTAATCCCTGGCTGTTGTGAAGCGAATAAGGACGACTGGCTGTTTTCTGTTAGTAACTATTACGCCCATCTCATGCTCATCCTATGCTTTGGGGCTCCGGTTTCAGCCAAGTAGAGCGAAAGGTGACTTAAGCCATAGATCGATACTAGTTTGTCATTGCTTTGTGGGTACCCGAGTCTACTTTCGCAGCTTCATGCTGTTATTCAATAATCTACGATAATACGCCAACACGTGAAACGATTGGATTGATTGCAAGTACATCAGCGATTCAGCATCTGTGGGAGCGGTTCTCAAATTTTTATGATTTCTTGCGTGGTGGCTTCTTAGAAATTGTAGTTATGACTCGCAAACCTAATAAAATTTGAAGTATAACTTAACTGTAGTCAATACATAGGCTATTTGTTTTGTCAATCGATAATTACTTAATCAGAAAATTGCAAATATTAGTCATACAAATTTAATAAAATGGAATCAGCACTCCCAGAGCCACCAGTGTGTTTTATGTTCTGAGGTGTTGGTCAGATATATTGACAAAGAAGTCTCTTTACGGTCCCTCGCGGTTCCATAACGGACCACCTTGGTGGTCCGTTATGGAACCGCGAACCTCAGTTTTGAACCACTGACCTAGAAGGTAACCTTGTAGGCACGGTGATCCAATGCGAACCGTCTGCACAAAACTAAGCAGGACGCAGGACAAGGAATAGAACATACCTGCTTCTTTTCTTGATTTAATTTACATACGAAACTGTAGATATTATATAAATAAAACATGCCATATCTGAATGTTCAAAATTTACAGTGAATAAAAGCCATTTTAGTCTGGTTGTAGAAAGTCATAGTGCAAAATCGAATTTGCAATTGCTGGAAGCGAATTTGTCGACGAAATTGTCTATGGATATGCCCAATCTTTGTGGACAGACATCAAGACTCAAATCCAGACTAAAAACATATCTCTTTCAAATTGCTTTTCCTCCATAATCGGTCTTACTCTTTCCCTCTGACTGATCTATGGGATGACCTGGTCTTTTCCGGATGGATTAAAAATACCATCGATTGATGGTACTTAAAATCCACCAGTTCTAATATCCTTAGGTATTAGAACTGGTGATATAAAAGTGCATAATTATTATTATTAAGGCTATTCCGTTTATCCGTTAAGGTGTGCCGGTTGATAATGCATCCTCAGTCATCCGCAACGTGGAACTGCCTCTGTTGTGGCACATAAAAGAGGATCGGCTGAGAGGTTCTTGTAGATTCGTAGATCCGCGTCGACAAATTCGCTGTGTCCTTCCAGATAAATTGTACTTGATCCAAACAAGGTCAACCTTGACGCATTAGGAGACTGGATGATTTCCATTCGGTTAACACTCAATCCGACGGACATACTTGTCCTGGCCATCTCACCGCATCAATTTCACCATCCTGCTTTGCTCGGAACCTGTGTATCTACTTTGAATCTGAATCGAGCATCGAGTAGATCCTCGCACATAAATCATCTTGTCAGCACCGGATTTTACTAGCTTCGACTATAGGCATCAATGAATGGACATCAATGAACAGACCTCCCCAAAAAATAAAAATTTCTCTGCGGATTTGCACGATTTGCTCGTGTGCCTCTGCCCGAGGCTGGGTGGGTCCGGTCTCGCGGACCGACCCCCTTAGCGCCGCCCATGCTGGGCAGAGATAGCCACGAGTCCATTTTTTATGACCCAACCCAACCCATAAAATCTCCAACCCAACCCATCCCATGCTGGCAATAAGTTTACTTGACCCAACCCAACCTACCGTAATACATTGCAATTTCCTGAACCATGACTTTTTTCTTACCCAACCCAACCACCATAAATATGAAAAGGTCTGACCCAACCAAACCTAATCCAACCCGACCCATTAACCCAACCCATGGTCATCTTGCCCTTGGGTTCAAAACGGCTGATGGCTGAGAGAGTAAAACGAGGCTCAGTTCCAGACAACCATTCGACTATGTCATTGGTGTAGCCACGTGGGGGGGGGGTATCGGTCCCTATTATGGCAGGGTCCCCGACCATGAGATTTTGTGAAGACCGTGAGATTTTGTGAAGACCGTTGAGAGATTTCCAGAAGAGGTAGGTAGCATGCTCGATAAGAATACATGAACTTGGAAATAACTCCTTCACGAAACTTTTCTACCAGAAATTCTACATATTCCCCCTATTTCGGAATCCTGGCTACGCCACTGGACTATATTCCTGGTAATTATGTGACTATTCTACTCAATGCATATAAAGCCGAATTCTTGCATGCCTACTAGAGTCCGATGCCAATGACTATATAGTCGGCCTAGATCAGCAGTATCCAACTAGAAATACACCAGAGGAATACATTGATTTTAAGATGACATCGTTTTTAAAACAACGTATTTTGCAGTGTAATGACGTCAACAACTTCCGGTTACTTGAGATGCGTAGAGAGTTTATTCCTGAGTGTGATGCCAAATTTCATAGCTGTATCACTGTGCGAACTCCAGTTATATCTTAAAGATGCTATGGTGTTAAAAACTCAATGGCCGACCCGAGCATGGCAGACGTAAGTCCTTACTTTAAGAGGTCTATGATATATATATATATATATATGTGTGTGTGTGTGTGTGTGTGTGTGTCTGTGTCTGTGTCTGTGTCTGTGTCTGTGTCTGTGTCTGTGTCTGTGTGTTCAACGCCGGACTTTTCCAAGTCGCGAATTCCGTCTACCATCTAGCGGACTATCGACATCTTCCGTCATTCATTGGCGTCTCTGTGTTGAGAACATCCTGTGGACTGTGGAAGGTCGCTCTCTTAGTAATTCACTACTGGATATCGTCACGACGGCGAACTCCCTGTTACCATACGAGTTGATATTAGATATCATCTTCCGATCCGCAGAGGCGTCAACGCTGTTAGCAGTGCTTCTGACATTGGCTTTTCCATGTCGACAGTACTTACCGCAGCGGGAGCGCTTCGGAGTGTTTTTTTATTAAGATTTAAGAGGCGCTATATAACAACGCTGTTACATGACATTAATATATATATATATATATATATATATATATATATATATATATATATAACATGCATTATGTTGACGATATTCATACGTTAAAATTGCGTGCTCCTTTCTTCGTTTGTTGAGTACATCTTTATCAGACCAAAATAGCGTTCTATTTCGAATGAGATTCTTTAGCTGCTGCAATTTATGCTGCCTTATCTTGCATGAGAATTTGTGGCGTTTGCCGATGTCTTCCTCTCTTTCATAATAGGAGCGACTTTATTAAAAAGCGAGGTCACGGGTCACAATATATGCCATCTTTCTTCCTCTCAGACGGCCACAATTGGGTAGGAAAGAATAGTGCAAAATGATCATGATGGAAAATACTGCGAACTGCATCTATTTTAATTACTGCAAATATGCACGTGAGTAAAGTCTCGTTAATTTTAATGGCGCTTTCGTTGCAGGTACCGTAGAAGCTGCTTATTCCTGGATGCTCAATATAACGTTGAAATAATTATAGCTGAAGTTTAGTAGTTAGCCGGTAAAGGTCATTTAAGAGATCAGCCAGGGTGGGAGTGCAACACAGTAAAGCAATACAATGTGCTAGGGGTCTCAAAAGTTTTTGCACGTTGCTGACTTTTGACGGTTCCGCTGGCCACATGCACAACAAATTTTTATACAGGTTTGGATTAAAGCGAACACGACCACTTCCTGTTGACATGAGTTTGATGCGATATATGTAATATTCAAATATACCATACCAATGATGACATTAAAAAACAGACTTTTATTGCTGAATTATGACGCAGTGCATTATGCAGACTGCAGAATATCGGTTGCAATTTAAATGACTTTTAACTAATGTGAATCTTTCCTGGAAATGTTTTCTCAAAATGAAATGATACCTTGAGCAAACAATCATGGACAGGGAGTCATATTAACAACAACTGATTCTTATAAAGTGTCAATTTCTGAAGGAGCGCTTTAACCATGGTGTTCGCAGATGAGTGCCGTTTCACCTTGTATTCTAATATTTAAATTATTAAGATGCTCTTAAAAATCTGCTGAAAATGCTCAGTCCCAAAGCTATTCGCTTTCTGTGAGCAACACCAGTGGAGAAGATAACAAATCGAGTCATGACTTTTCCACAGCTAAGCCATCTAACCGAAGTATGGCAAGGTAGGTCTAGAAATTCAGATTGATTCCCATCAGGAATCACGAAATTGGTGATGAATGAGTTCATGATATAGCGTATATCTATGGTCAAAGAGCAAGACAGCTGAACGTTGAAGCACGCTGTTATTCAAATCTATGTCTCATAGTCGGCGAAAAAAGAGATTTGCCTATATTCCTTATTTTTGCCGCGGGCCGGATAGAAGGCCTTGGCGGGCCGTATCCCCTGGGTCGCACTTTGGAAGCCCATGCAATATGGAATCCTAGTAGCCTAAAAACTTGGACAATAAATGAATAACACAGTAAGGCTGGTAGGGTCTACTATACATAGTCTCCACACTGCAATTCAGCGTTCAGAATGAATATTCAGTATATAGAAAAAATATATCTAAATATAAGTTTATATATAGGAAAAATATATATTGAAAAATAAGACTTAATTCAATATATTAAATTGAAGACTTGACACAGAGAAAGCCGATAAGGCAAAACTTTATTTAAATCAGCAATTGTTGTATGAGTTTCCATGCAATTTTTATTTTTTACGTGCCTTTGGAAGTTAAACCCCCTTGGCTATAGACGGCAAAGGTTTGAGTAAGAGGCGATGACCTTTTTGCTTGTCAGGATTTGTCCAAAGTTGGTCACGGTCAAAACCAAAAACCAAAACCCTCTTTCGAAAATCCTGGCTACGCCATTGAAAATCAGACATAATAAACTGGCAATCATTGATTAACTGGCAATCATTGATTAACTAAAAATAAGCTGACTAAGTATTCTTTAATTCCCTTAATAAAATAATAACCAAACTAAAAAAGAATGATAAACAGATAAATCAGACTTACTCTTTTAATAGTCCTTGGCGTAGAAATTATCTGAAAACTTAATTTGAATCAATTCTTAATTGGTATGTACATGCAGGTTGGCTACCATAAATGACTATTATTTCATGACAAATTCTTCTACAGCGCTACTTTAGTGTTTGTCAATTTTCTGCCAGTGACTCGTGATAGTACTCCAATTATTTCAGAGACAATAATCAAAGTGTGCCAAGTTCAATTAGATGAAACATCCTCCGAACTCTCCATGGTCATCCTTGCAGATTGAGTAAACCGAAGATCAGCATCGAGATCCTTATACTTAGTTAGCTCCAAAGGTACATCTTCCTCCTTTTCTTTCAGAATCTTTTGGAGCTTATACTGGTCATTATAACAACGCTGCTTTTGCTGCTGCTCTGGCAAAAGCCTCATATCAGACAAATCCTCCAGCTTTGTAGACACAACGACTGGATCGCATCTTAGGCTGCGGATGTTCGCCCCAGTATCGTCGCTTCCGATTCCATTTCCTGGTGAAGAATCGATTCCTCTTTTGTCTGGAAACGTTCTTAGCAAATCGTCCATGAACTTAATATAAGTAACAGCAAGGCGAAGCGTTTCAATACGCGATAATTTTTTTTCATATGCGAATGTGGGAACACGCTTGCGCAATCCATCGAACGCTTCATTCAAATGCGACATTCTTCTTCTCTCTCGAACGTTTGCTGCTCTTCTTTGGTCCATTGTTATGATTCGACGTCTTTTTCTTTTCCCAGCTCCAATTCCAGCGTTTTCTGAGACTGCTGGAGACGACTCATACAACTTCCATGAAGTAGCATGGGACTGTGGCAGACCAAATGATGAAACCATGACGGCCTGGTCGAGAGGGTCGGGTCCAGTTGAACCGTAAGCTTGAGCCGCTGTTCCATTCTTAACATTATAGTAAAATCCAGCTACACGCTGGTCATCGACTGGCTGGCTTTCATACGAGGGGAATAGTCTATCCGGAGATTTCAAGACACCAAAACTGGCTCCGGGTACAGAGGGCGATGCCAAGTAAGCGCTGCTGCAATGGAGGTCATAATCCTCTCCTCGAAGACCAGGAAAATGCTGCCAAACGGCGGTAGCTGATGTTACCACGTCTTCGTCTTTGTTGATACCTGGTTTCCCGGAGTGGTAGAGGAGCGTGGGTAACTCCGAGCGATTCAGGAAGCGATCCATAAGAATAGGCATTCGTTCCTTTGCATTTAGACTCGAAATTGCGATACAATAATAAAGACGACTCGTAAAGAAATTTTTTGCTTCTGACGTTCTTCTGTGATCCGTTGAAAAAGATAAATTCAGTTCATGCGGTTAAAATGCGTATCAGTATCGATTCAGCTGTTCACAAAATCATTGTTTCAAAACGCCAACACGTTCGGTAAGTAGCTCAGTAAGTCTATTAATCGAATGAACTTAGCGCAGCTTAGTCTAGCGATAATTGTGAAAGGACACAAAGCTTCTAAATTTATTTGGTGCAGTGTCCTTTAGTTTTGCTAATGCCAACGATTACTTATCACTGAAAACTTCTGGTACAGCATCATAGACAACTTTCATTTTTATTAAAGATGTCCACTAGGCTTCGATCGAGACGCTGAGAGAAATCAAGCGGATAGCTAAAGGCGGATAAATTCTGCAGCTGAAGATCACTCGCCTGCTGGCGTTTTGTTCATTGATCTGTATATTGGGACCTTCGGGTATGTTGATAGGACGACGAAACGACTCTCCGGTCGAGCCCCAACCAATCAAAGTCTCCTGACTGAACGTAGACTGATCTCGTCAATTTTTTTGTTCAGCATGCGCAACGTAGGCTAAGGGCGCTAGTATTATTAAGATCATATTTGCAAGCAAGACAGGCATTTGCAATTAGTACAAATATATTATTCAAAAGTCTATGTTGAAATATGTTTAAATAAATCAAGATATAGAAAAAACCAGATAACGACAAAACGTGGCGCTAAATAAACATTGCCTGGCACAATTCTAAGTAAATTCTTCACTTTCATGCTTTGGTCAGTATGGCTATAAAATAACGGCTATAAAATAGGCCTACTGCACAAATGTCAAATCAATCCAATTAAGTCAGTAAGTAAGTAAGTAAACACGAAATTTTTATAGCGCTGCCCGAAAGCTTGGCGCAGTGCACCAGCTTATTCACGAGCGCTCAAAATTAACTGTAAAACCAATATATTTTAATTAAGCTTCACTCTTTGTGTAGTTGCTCATAGAACAAATCATGTCTTTAACTCAGGTCTTTAAATAATTGTCTTATAATTTTAATAATGTCTTATTATTTGTCTAATTAAAATTTAAATATTTAAACAGTTGTAAGTTTGCAATAAGTTTCTAAGCTGAAGAAGGATCAAAGCAGTTTAAAACGACACAATACTCTTAGATATTATGACACAATTTTACACAATTTAAATAAAAGTTCGGATAACGTATTTTGTGCTAAAAGTTAGTGAGAAAGCTTAACTGCATCAAATCAATACTTGAATTTTCAGATTAATAGTTTGCGCAAATACTACGCCCAGATTGTGAAATTGCCCATTTGAACTTTGTGGTCAAGTTCATCATTACCTAGTGTTATTCATAGCTATATTTGTCACAATCATCTTTCAACGTATATGTTATTTAATCTCAAGAAGTCTGTAAAATTAAAATAAAGGTAATAAGTTTACCCCCGGATTGCATTTTCTTCGATTTTTCCAAAACTAATTAGATGTTTTCAACCGCTTTTATGTGCCCGTAGGGGGCCCAAATACAAGCATCTTTACATATTTTGCGATCTTTTTGGCACAAAGCTTAGACCATTTTCCCGAAAATCCTTGTTGGAAGCCATCGTCCTGAATTTTCATTTATCGGGTGTTTTCAGAATTACAATCAGCGTTTTAAAATCTAACACTAACTCTAGCATATCAGAACGTTAAAGAAACAGTTTTGGCAAACTAAGTGCAGTAACAAAGTCACAAACCCACTGAACCAAGAGCTTCAACTGCGAGATGTAAAGCCTGACTGGAAAATTATGACAAGTTTACTGGAAGGCCAAGTACCACGAAAGCAAAGTAAATCCATTATGTAAAATTTGTAAATGATGTAAAGAGCTCGCAACAAACGCTTAAAGAATAATACCTTATATGATTTAATTGCAATGTCGAACAATGTGTTATTTACATAAGTATAAAGACAAATGACTATTGTCATTTATATTCAGGTTATTCACATATTCTTTGCTTAAAGCGCGGAAATATGTACGCCTAAGTCGCTAAATTCCTATGCCGTGGTTGTGTTTGGTGGTTAATAATTTGTACTAATTAAAACAGTCAATATAAAATCATAAAATACCACTTTTGTAGAGATCGAATTAATTCAGAATGCAAGGGTGCATTATATACATATATATATATATATATATATATATATATATATATATATATATATATATGCCGTTGGTGTATATATTAGAGTGTATATTCTAGTAGTGTATTTATTTAATAGTGTACCGTATAAGTTAGTACCATATAGCAACTATAAAATATCTTGAGAAAAAATAAATTCATGTCCCTCTGTATTTCACTATCAGTCAAAATCTGTCTGTAAAGGACAACGTTCTTGCCTTTGCCAATTTTTCCAAGTAACCATTGATGGTGTCTGTCTACATCAGTCTCTCGCTAGCGCTCGTCTGTTGTGCTGACAGCAGAGTCCAAAACATTATTAAGAATTTGTCATTTGAACCAGAACATCCGTTGCTCGAGTGAGTGAACGGCAGTCACAACAATCAATTGACAAAGTGAGTAACAAAGACATAAAGTGACGCCAGATGTCGGTAGCGTTACTAAATTAAACCGTGCCTAAATAGATAAGGCATGAACTAAGCCAGAGATGGGCAAAGTGCGACCCGCGGGCCGAATGCGACCCTCGAAGCCCTTTTGTGCGGCCCCCGACATCGAGAAATATTGCATTAATGTGCGGCCCTCTAAAACATGTAAAGCATTTGACAACGCCTCGCTGGAAAATTCAGCATTCAAATTGGATTTACACTTTGGCACTTGATTGTTAACTAGAAATAATGCTTTTAATATTTACTAACTTTTCTTCGACTTGACAGTCTTAACTTATTAATAATTTACACCTACATCAGCTTATTTGCTTGTATTAGTTGCGAAATATGCGCAAATGTAATAAGGGGCTGTCAATTAATTACGTCAACAATTTAGAGGGAGGTGTTCGAAGAAGTTTGACAGTTGTTGATAGGGGGTCAAGAGAAGTTGACGTCAATAATTTAACTTTTTACAAATAATAAAGACATAAGAAATTTGATGGAATACTACTTATTACAATGATAAAAAGCACGGCAAAAGGTCATCCCCACCACATCTTGACACTCGATGGGCAAAAAAGAGGCAAAATGGTCATCACCTCAACACCTCCCCCTAAATTGTTGACGTAATTAATGGACAGCCCCTTATTACATTTGCGCATATTTCGCAAATAATACAAACAAATAAGCTAATGTAGGTTTTGACACGGAGTACTATTTTTAGCTGCGATTTTCATGGCAGTGAGCTAAGAAACGCGAATTGTGATTGGCTGCGTCTTTGCCCAGTAGTCTAAACAGTGTGTTTGATAAATCGCGACCTGTGATTGGTTGTTGCGAATTGCGATGGTTGTTGCGATGGTTGCAAAATAACCTCTCATTGGCCCAACGTCACCAATGACCAAAACAAAACATTTTGCAGTACAAAATGGAAATATGCAGTCAGGACTATAGCTCTGTGGATAGAGACCCGACACGGGCCGACAGTCGGGACTATAGCTCTGTGGATAGATACCCGACAGGCGGGACTATAGCTCTATAAATATGCACATGAGCGTGGGCTTGAACGCGGGAAAGAAACAAATAACGACGTCTTTAGCGTGAAATCGGTGTAGACTGTAGAGTGAGAACTTCTCGTGGCCCCAGCTGTTAATTTTTTAATTAGTTAATGACACAAGTCATGACGTCATCAAATTCCGGTAACCTGGGAAGTGTAGAGAGTTCATTTCTGAGTGTGTTTACCAAGTTTCATAGCTGCAAACTCCAGTTGCAACGTGTTATAGATGACATTGTATTAGCAACTCAATGGATACACGTTATTTTGTTAATTAGTTAATGACATAAGTCATGACGTCATCAACGTCCGGTGACGTTAAATGCGCAGAGAGTTCAATTCTGAGTGTGACTATCAGGTTTCATGGCTTTCATAGCTGTAGTATTGTGCAAACTCCTGTTACAGCACGTAATAGATGCTATTGTATTAGCAGCACAATTGACACACATTAATTTGTTAATTTGCTAATTAAATAAGTAATGACGTCATCAACTTTCGGTTGATTGATATTTGTAGGAAATTCAATTCTGAGTTAGACTGCCAAATTTTAAAGCTGTATCTGTACCCGAACTTAAGTTATGGCATGTAATAGATGCTGCGGTGTCAAAAATTCAATGAACGGTTCGCGGACCCGAACATGTGCGCCGACAGTCAAATTTAAGGAGTCTATGTGTCATATTGACATTTGTGTAACTACAAAAATTTTATAACAATAAAGTGCATCAGTTTTTATACAGGCCTGTTAGGGGGAGATTCCCCTCCCAAAGCCTCAACATTCACCCCCTCACACACAAAAATCCCAGCACTCACACAAATTTTGCATTGAACTGTGTGTCTTCCCCTCCAGCCAAGTCACTTTCCCTTCTCCCAAAGGTTCCATTTCCTTCCTCCCGCCTCCCAAGGCCTGGAGTCAGGATAAAAAACTGAAATGCGTTATGTAACTGTATAAAAAGCAATTTCTATAATATTTTCTTTCAAAGGCTAGTATTTTTCTTTCTTTTTCTGTCTTTGGTGATGGTCCATGTTTCGCATCCATATAAAAAGCTGCTGAAGATACAGGTTTCGAGTATTTTCTTTTTTGTTTCAGTGGTTATTGCTTTGCTTTTCCAGATCTTGTCCATTGCTGTCAGTTGATCTAAGAGCCATAGCTGCTCTTATTGTAACCTCTTGTCTGCAGTCTAAGTCATGCGTCATGTTGCCTCCAAGATAGGTGAAGTTTTCTACGTAATTCCATTTACTTTAATTTTTCTTTTGATCTCTTTGCGGCCAAACACCATTGTCTTTGTCTTCTCAGTGTTTATCGACAGTCCATAGCGCTTAGCTTCATTGCTCATTGCTCAGTCAGTGCCGTGTCTTCCAGTTCATCTTCATTTCCCTCTAGGATGTCAATATCATCAGCAAACCTAAGGTTGTTAAATGAGAGTCCATGAACTCTTATGCCTTTTACATTGTTCTTTGATTTCGTCCATTGCTCTTTTCAGGTCTGTGATGAAAACCATAGGTGATATGTTATATGTTATCTCTTTGTCTTGACCCTCTGCTTGTTTTAGACCATTCTCCACGTTCTCCGCAGATTCGCACTGCTGACCTTGAGTTATTGCTGATGTCTTTTAACAGTCTAACCAAATTTTGGTCCACTCTGTATGACTCGAGTACAGCCCATCAGCCAGGTATTCTTCCACGTGGGTTTGAAAGTCTTTCGTTCAGAATTATCATTAGTACTTTTCCAAGGTGGCTTAGCAATGCTATCGTTCGATAGTTCTTGCATTCCGTCATGCTTCCTTTCTTGTATATTAGTACCAGTATTGATTTTGTCCATTCAGTTGGCATCCTACCTACCTTCCATATCATGTTGCATAGTTTGTGCAGTTCGTCTATAATGTATTGCACAGGATGGCAGACGTATGAACAGTAAAGTTTGCAATGGGACAGGAAGTTTGATTTTTTTGCTGAACTGGGGAAGTTATTGTCTATTTTCGGCAAAGAAAATTATTTGCAATTATGGAAATGAGATTGCAAGACAAAAGAAGCAGCAGCTAAAGTTTTCCCGAAGCGAGCAGATATGACTACAGCAGATGTCAAATACTACCGTATGGAGTACTAATTCACGGAGGTCAAAACTTTTGAAAGAAAGAAAATGGACAACGCCAAATATTTTTTATTATTCTTGTCATTTTGTATTTTTAGCTGCTTACTAACAGTTTATTGGCTAATTGTATAAATTAAATTGCTGTATGTGCTGTCTGTAAGGAGGCTTATAATTTCTGAATTTAAATTCTTTGTATAAATATGTTTAAAACTAAAGAACCAGCTGCATTGGTGATAATAATAATAATAATGATAATAATAATAATAATAATAATAATAATAATAATAATAATAATAATAATAATAATAATAATAATAATAATAATAATAATAAATGACTTCAAATGAAAATACTGGTCTAAATATATATACTTAACTTTTAACTAGAAGAACTATGTCAATTTAAATGACATCAATAACATTAGATGTTTCTACGTGATAACACAGGTTTACAAAAAAAATGTTTTTGAAAATTGTCTAAGTTTTTAAAGCTGATTTATGACAATTAGGTACTGCTAAAACTGAAAATGACACTGGTTTCTTTGAATCAGGTCAGGTTTTTTGCTAAAGTGTTTTTAAAAAATCTGGTCTTATAACTAAATCGACTGAATTTTGTAACATTAGAGGGCAACCAACAAATTTTTTTGTCAGTTCTCTCAGAAGTTAGACTTCTTTTTGGGTATATTTAGGGTGCTGATTCCAAATATGGCATCAGATTTTTTCTATCAGCTCTAGTTTGTGAGATTCGGCCATATATCCTAGACCAGACATGCATGATAATTGCCTATATCACATGGCAACAACAAAAATTTGTGTTGCCCTGTTGCCTTAGAAGTAAGACCTGTTTCTGAGTATATTTATGGGTCCTGATTCCAAATATGGCATAAAGTTGTTTCTATCAGCTCTAGTTTTTGAGATACAGTCATATAACCGTACACTGCAAGTGCATGATAGTGGCCTATATCACATCACAACAAAAAAATGTGTGTTGCCCTGTTGCCTTAGAAGTAAAACCTGTTTCTTAATATATTTATGGGTCCTGATTCCAAATATAGCATCAGATTTTTTCTATCAGCTCTAGTTTGTGAGATTCGGCCATATATCCTAGACCAGACATGCATGATAATTGCCTATATCACATGGCAACAACAAAAATTTGTGTTGCCCTGTTGCCTTAGAAGTAAGACCTGTTTCTGAGTATATTTATGGGTCCTGATTCCAAATATGGCATAAAGTTGTTTCTATCAGCTCTAGTTTTTGAGATACAGTCATATAACCGTACACTGCAAGTGCATGATAGTGGCCTATATCACATCACAACAAAAAAATGTGTGTTGCCCTGTTGCCTTAGAAGTAAAACCTGTTTCTTAATATATTTATGGGTCCTGATTCCAAATATGGCATCAGATTTCCTCTATTAGCTCTAGTTTTTTAAAGATATGTATCCTATATTGGAAGTGCATGATGATTACATATATTTGCTCTATGTAGCTTTTGATTGCTCTCACCTAAAGGTCTTGGTTATTAACATTAAAGGTTTTATATTTCCAGAAGAAATCAATTGAAATATGTGCAGTATCATAAATTATATTATTTAATTAAATAAGAATGATTCATGACAACTGTTTTGAGGTAATTGTGGACGCAGGAGCAGCAACATACCTCCAGGACACATTTAGAAATACAATTGCATGTTAAATGCTTGAAGTGTCATTTTTTCTGATTTCTAGTGTGACAAAATGAATGACAACTAATTCACTCATTAATATAGTTGTATCTAAATATGTAATAGTTGTTGTTTTGAAGATTTTTGCTGTTCAATTATAGAATTTGAATAGATTAAGGATTCTGCAGTTAACGCACTTTAGTAGAACCAAAATGCAAGGACAACTAAGCCGTATCTCAAAAACTAGAGCTGATGGGGCAAAACGGCTAACAGTTTTGGAATTAGGGCACCAAAATTAATCAAGAACAGGTCTTACTTTGCAGGCAACAAACTGTGTGTTGACCATTTCATTATAATGAAATCTGCATGACGTCAATAGAAATACATGTATATATGAAAAATCATAAAGTAGCGATATATCAAAAAGTTGACCTGATTGAGCAAAACCAATGTTATATTTGGATTTAGGACATCGAAATTGCCCTAAATCTGTTAAGAAAACTTAGACAATAAATTTGATGTAAACCAGTGTAATCTTCACTGACTCAGGATTCCGGAGCGCTAGTGTTGTTTTTGTTATTCATTTGGTGCTAGTAACAGTTATAATTAGTTAATGCCAACCTAGTTTTAGTTACTATAAGTTACAGTTATTTTATATGGTTTTAGTTATAGTTATAGTTATAGTTAACTAAATATAACTTGACACACATTAAGTTTAGTTACAGTTACAGTTACAGTTACAGTTAGTCAAGTTTTAGTTATAGTTAGTTATAGTTATTGAAGAGGTCCAGTCTTTTCAAGTGAAGCTTCAGTTGTTTTTCCAGAATTTCCAGACTTTTGAAAGAGCAAAGTTTTACTCATTTTCCAACAATGAAGATTTCATATGATTTTTGAGGTTGGTAGGATTTCTCCCACTCAACAGAGCAGCACAACGTTTTCGCTTCCCGTGCGCTTCTACATCTACTGTGCATTCGCAACTGTTCTCGCCCACTGTATATTGAAAAAAAGTCCAAAATCACGCTAGATTTCGGCCGGCCGCCGCTTATTTCTTTAAGAACCTTTGCCATGGATCACAATAAAAAAACTACGGTAAATCAGATAAATCACGAACTGTACGCCTCAAATATTTAGATTTTAGAATTTCGATTTTTTGCACAGTGCCGTGTTGCCAGATACTTTTTCAAAACCCGCAACCATTGGCCAAGAAAGCAGTCAAAAACCCGCCCAAAGGTTGTTAGTACTCCAGAATTGTAAAAGTAAGGAAGTACGTAATAACTTTAATTTAAATAATTAATTCGTTAGTTATCGTTATTAGGTTTCAGTTATTATTAGTTATACAGGTTTTGGTTATCGTTGTTAGTCTCAATGCATGCTCTTCCTGAAATTTCTATTTTTGAAATTTCATATTTTTGGAGTTTCGGTTCAGAAATGACGATCCACGGGGGCCCGATTCTCTCCATTGATATAGAGTGGGCTCAGCATTTGTTCATCATGTGTTGCCTCCACTCCAACATATGTAGGCCCTATAACGTTTGCTCAGTTTCAGTAGTTTGACACTCAGTCACTGGAGTACCGTCACTGCGTTTATCCAGATTGCCTGCAAATGTGAACCTTTTAAACCTGATAATTAATCCATTGGGAACGAACAAGCAGTCGGACTCTAGGAATCTGGTCTCTGGTTGATTTTAAACTTTGATGTCACTTAACGGTCATCATGGAACCGATGTCAAGAGGCTTGTGAGCCGAATTTACTAGATTTAGATAGTTGACGGCTGTACAACAGCCTTGCCGCGTTGGTAACATGGGGAGGAGGATAACTACGCCACCCTGCTGAGAGAATGGCGTTGAACTCTTTAGAAGTTTAGATCAATCCTATGGGTTTGTCGAAATCACCGGTGAAGTGTCTAAATTATATGGAGTTTATGGGAACTGAATCACCTGACTGCATTGAAGACATTTCTCTTGCTTGAACTAGACAGTTAACTGTTTAGACGTCTAAATCCGAGTAGTAGATAATAAAAATTTACTAATGTCTCAGACGTAAGCGACAATGCAATATCATTTAAGATGTTGCCCACGAAACCTGGACTCTTTTATTTGTCAAACTGTTCATTTTGCTCTGCACCTTGGGCTCAACACTCTAATTGAGATTACGAGATAGACAAGCAGGTAAGGTATACATGCCTACGTTTTAATATGATTGGTCATCAATAATTTTTAGTGGTGCAGACTGCAGAACTATGAATTGTTGCCTTTATAAACATTAACTAGCTTAATTGAAAGTAAATTATATATTTGTGATTGCAATGGATAAAGTCTCAAGGGATGAGTTTGAAGAAGATTGATCAAGAGAAATGAAAATTTGAGTATCATCGGCATGTAGATGATAAGCCACGTTATGTTCATCAAGGGGGTTGTATAGAGAGTAAATAAAAGAGGTCCAAGGACCGAGCCTTGAGAGACACCACGAAACTGGTAAGTGGAAGTTGAGAAATTCTCATTTATTATCACTGATATACTGTTACTACATCATTATCACCATCATCAGCAGCAGCAGCAGCACCATCATCATCATCATCAGCAGCAGCACCATCACTATCACCATCATCATCATCATCATCATCATCATCATCATCATCATCATCATCATCATCATCATCATCATCATCATCATCATCATCATCATCATCATCATCATCACTTCATCGGCGAGGATCGTAGCGTTGCTCCAGAATGGCGTGGTTGATTGCATGTCGGCAGAGATTTGCGACAGGTAGATTGTAATTACGAAGTTGGTCAGTCCATCTCTTAACGTGGACGACCTGGGGAACGCTTCCAAGTGCGGTTCGGAAGGCGGTTGGTGACGAGGTTGACTTGAGAGCTCAGGACGAGGTGGGTTGGCGCATCTTACTGTCATCAGGCGACGTGGCCGAAGATAGCGTTGCGTCGCCTAGAGATGCAGTCAGCTAGCAAGAGGAGGCCAGTGGAACCGGAGATTTGTGCGTTGCGGATACGATTCCTCCAGTGTACACAGTGTCTGATTTGGGCAACGCATATGAAACGCGTCCAGGGTCCGAAGGTCAGCGTCATGCAATGTCCAAATCTCGGGTGCTTGTCCTCTGCTGACTGAATTTTTATACGACTGACATTTGCTCTTAAATTAGCTTGTTTGGATGCACTGTGCACCTCTATGCTGATGACATTACAATTTACCGACATGGCCCTCACTCTTCTGAGTCTGAGTTCACTCAACCAACAGACAATGTCATTTCAACTCTTCGGGATTGGATGTTCTCCAGTAGACTTCGAAATCGAAATTCGCGCCAGATAGGATAAGATCAAGCGGTCAACAAAGCACTACAGATATATTGTAATGGTAACAGGTTCGCGCGTAAGTAAGCAGGTAAATAGCATAGATTGATGCATAAGCTAACTATATGTGTGTTTGCTTCCTGTGTATCGTTGCAGCAAATCAGAGGACGTCTTTTTGCCGTTGACGATCGTGGAGCACGGTGGTTGGCTGACGACGAAAAGCGTCGACTGTTGGTGTTTAAACCAGTGGCGTCATTTCACACTTTTCTTGGAGGCGAGAAAATTGTTTGCCAAATTGTTTGCAAATTTTTGCAAATTTTAGGCAATTTTTTGCAAATTATAGGCAATTTTTTTCAAATTATAGGCAATTTTTGCAAATTTTAGGCAATTTTTTAAAATTTTTTGCAAGTTTTGCAATTTTGGGGCAATTTGGGGGCAATTTTTGGCAATTTTTGGGCCAATTTTGGCAAATTTGCAATTTTTATGTATTTTTTGGCAAATTTTTGGCAATTTTTGCGATATTTTGCACATTAATACATTATAAATTATTTTTGTCATTTCCTTGGGAGGCCACGACCCCCCAGCCCTCCAAATGACGCCTCTGGTTTAAACGAGGTCGTTTGGAACGCGTCGGAGGCGAAGGTCGTTCGAGAGAATTGTTGTCGACGGAAGAAGACAATCTTCTCGTCTTGTTTTAATTGTTTTGCGGAAATAATTGTTTGAATAGCGAAGCGAGTTGTTAGCGGTTTGGTTGACAGGAATATTTTGAGTCTCTGTAGTTGACAGGAATCAGTCTTATGATTTAATTGATCCGATAGAAATCAGCTGTAGTAGCTAGCGTCCTTAACGACGAGTCGTTATTTATAGAAGTGTTGCCTTTTTGGTACTGGACGATTTGAAGGCCTTGAATAGTAATTTGATTTGATGGCAGCTATTGAAGGAATTTTAAATTAGTTAAGATTAAAATGTATTTAATAAGAAAGTAGTTTGCAGTTAATGTTCATAGTGTTGGCCTTTGAGTTTAGATATTCTGTGTGATAAAATAAATACCCCTAGACGTAGTAGCGAAACCGTTAGAGAGAAGAAGGCCACCGTCACAATATGGAAAAGCCACGATATATCGATAACAACGAAGATGAAACTTGTGCATAGGTCAATGCCGGTGTGCTGCCATAAAGTGTCCTACCCGGAAAATGTCCACTTAATTGCAACCACAAAGTGTCCGTCGGACGGTTTAGGGTGCCATAAAATGTACCCAGAAAATGTCCGGGTTGCCAAAAAGTGTCCGGCTCATTCTAGCAAAACCTGTGACAAATTTAGACATCAAAGAGACGATGTAGGCAAAGCAGTGGACTGTTAGTGCACATTAGTTGTTAGCTTTATGGTGTTAAATCGATATAGAAGTCATCTTGCACAGCGATCAAATCCAACTCTCATTTTGAACCGCTGGAGAAGCGGTAATCGTTCTTCGACAGACATTACCGTGTAGAGCGTTTTGTAGTTTGCCTACGTCCAATTTTTTGAATATATTAAAGGTTATATTTTCATTTATTTTTATTCCTCTGTGTAGCATGACTCACTAGACTGACCATGATAAATAATTAAATTAAAATAATCACATCAATCAAATTTATTTCATGTTAAATTTTTCCCGGACATTATATTGCAAGTAAATTGCCCCGAACACTTTTTCGACGGGTCGGACACTTTGTGGCTGCAAGGAAGTGTCCGACCGGACACTTTATGACAGCGGACACTTTATGGCATGACACCGGCTGACAAGACTTATGAACTGAGATCGAGTAGACGGACTCTACTTGTGGTCCCTCTCCCGTCAAAGACCGCTTTATTCGGAGAAAGGTCTGTCACGCGCGGTAACCCAGTCTTATGGAACAAGTTGCACAGATGTGGTAACCAATGTGACCTCTGCAGATATGTTTGCGAAGAAACCGAAGATTCATTTATTTAACATCTCTTTTAACTGACGATGTACAGCGCCCTTGACTTGCTTTTGCCATGTTTATCGCGCTATACCAATTTGACATGATTGATTGACTGACTGATTTATTTATTTATTTATTTAAACTCTAGTTTGGCCGGTGGCAACATATGGATGTGAGACATGGACGAGATGAAAGTATTAAGACAGATTCTGCATATATCATAGACAGAAAACGGAACTAATGAATGGGTATTGGAGAAGGTAGGTGTTACAAGAGAATTTTTGGAGTCTATCAAAAGAAGAAAACTGTCGTACTTTGGCCACATCTTGAGGAAGACAGGTACCTGTTTGGAAAAAGAAATGATACAAGGCACAACTGATGGGAAAAGAAAAAAAGGCAAACCCAGTACCAGATGGACTAATAACATCATGCAATGGACTGGAAAGACAATGGAAATGGCGGTCCAAATGACAGACAACAGAAAGCAGTGGAACAATCTCATTCATGATGAGGTCTACCCTCGTAGCGAGGATGGCTGAAGACAAGACCTGACAAAACTCGACTTATTGAAGATCAGGACGTCCTCGACCTGTCGGCAGCCATTTCCTGGTATCCATGCTTCCGATATTCCGGCAAGGCAGACATCATATCGCGCCAGTTCTCTCACTAGCGCAACCTGAAATCCAAGGCTGGCCAAAGTCATGACGTTCCAAGTAACCAGTTTGATGCCAGTTAATTCGCAAGCCATCTCTTCTTCCCTGTATCGAGGCGCTACCGTCCCAATGTGCAGTGTTTATTCTAGGCCTTCTCTGGGGGCAATCCCCCAAGTTTAAAATTCTTCCTTCTCCAAAAAAGTATATGTTGCATGGGGGATGGAAATTTCCTCCAAAAGTGTGACGACAGGGGGGCTTTTATTTTTCTGAAGAGGGGAAAATATAAGTATGACAATTTTTTGCTTGCCAGGGCATTCGAGAAAAAGTAAAAAATACAAAAATATCAGGGAGACTGGAAGGATGACTATTTTGCTTGTCAGCCCATTTAAAAATTGTCAAATTCTTAAAGAAATAGGCATGGAAGAAAAAGAACTACATCTATTCCAAGAGCTCTATTGGAACCAAGAAGCAGCAGTTAGAGTTAACGGAAAAATAGGGAAATGGATGAAGATTCAAAAGGAGCCAGACAAGGATGGACTGGAAGGATGGACTCTCTCCACAGACTTTTAAAATCTTTATGCCGAAAAAATTATGGAAAACATCAAAGACAGGAGTTTCAGTCGGAGGAAGAAACATCAACAACATAAGATTTGCATACGACACGGCACTAATAACCGACAGTAGAAAAACTTCAAAGACTGATTGACATACTGCTAGAAGAGGAGGGAAAGCTCGGATTAAAAATTAATCACAAAAAACACAGTCAATGGTAATCACCAAAGCGAAAGATATTTGCAAAGTGTATGTTAAACAACACGAAATTCAGCAGGTGCAATAGTTCAAATACCTAGGTGCACAAATCACAAGTGATGGAAGGTGCGACGAAGAAATCAGAAAAAGAATTGGCATTGCCAAGTCAGCATTTAGTGAACTTAGGAACATTCTAAAAAAATCAACACATAACAATGCCAACTAGAATAAATGTGCTTAAATCTTATGTGTGGCCAATACTGCTATATGGCTGCGAGACTTAGACAGTATCCAAAATGATGGGGGGCGGGGGGAACTCGCGGCAACTGAAATGTGGTTTTCTAGAAGGATGACGAGAATCGGTTAGAAAGACATGGTGAATAACAACGAAGTGTTGGTCAAAGCAGGAACAAGAAGGAGCTTGATGGCAACAATAACAAGACAGATGGAATTTTTTGTCATATAATGAGGAAAGATGGAATAGAGAAGTTTGTTACAACAAGCAAGATTGAGGGGAAAAGAGATAGAGGAAGACAAAGAAGAAAATATTTGGACAGTTTATGCTATCTACAGGGAGGAAACTACGGAACAATTGACATCATTCGAACAACAGATGACAGAGGGAAATGGAGGTTCATGATCGCCGACGCAGTCAACCTGCATGGCACTTATAATAATAATAAAATAATAATAATAATAATAATAATAATAATAATAATAATAATAATAATAATAATAATAATAATAATAATAATAATAATAATAATAATAATAATAATAATAATAATAATAATAATAATCAAAGAAGAAGAAGAAGAAGAAGAAGAAGAAGAAGAAGAAGAAGAAGAAGCAGAAGAAGAAGCCCATTTAAAAAGGAATATAAGTTTTTTTGCTTGTCAGCCCATTGTAAAAGGAAGATAACGTTTTTTTGCTTGTCAGGGTTTTTGAGACTCAGACTTTGTCTCCTCCCAAACATTTAAAATCCCCTCCCCAAATGTTAAGGTGGCTAGAGTAAACACTGCCCAATGTGGGCTTTTGGGTCGCGAGTGGGTAACGAGATTCCCTACCTATCTACTTCTTCTTCCTCTTCTTCTATGTGCCATGTAGGTTGACTGCGTCGGCGATCATGGGCCACTTGTGATTTTTCTTGCATTTTAAGGATTTCAATAAATGCAATCGTTATCATTCCAATGATAATTTAGTGTCGGGCAACGGCAAGTTGGGCTGTTTGGGCAACCGGTGTGCCGATGCAGCGGCAGCACCCTGCCCCTGGGCTCTGGGGCCTGCCGCCGGGGTCCTGGCGGCAGGCCCCAGGCGGCAGGGTGGGCAATGATTTTCTTTAAAAGGAAATGGGTTGCCAGGCAATGTGATATTAATATTCCTTTTAAAATATTAATTTCTTCATCTATAGACTGTAGTCTGTTACGTTGAAATTTTATGTATAGATTATAATTCTTAAGTATGGACTAGGTACCACCGATTGGGCCCCGGACAACTGGACCCGGCATTTGGGTAACGGAACATCTGGGTAATGGACACCTCGGCCCCGCACCATCGAACTGGACTTAATAATAACTGAGGGTTCGTTGTGTAACTTCGGGCGGTCTGCTTTAAGCCCTGCTATCGGCTATAAATTGAGCACAAATTCTTAATGTGAAGTATATAGTCTATAGTCTACGATATTTTATAGTTGTTATGCTGCACTAACTAATGTAGCGTAACAATTTTGACTATGTGTTCCGTTAATTCCGTAGTGGATTTTTTTAGAGGGGGCTCGGGACCATCAGAGTTAGCCCGACACTTTTCTACGCGCCAAGAATCATGAATGATGGTGATGAACATGAGGATCTTGAATACTTTGAACTGGAAGTGGCTACTGGGTCGAATACTGTCCTGGTAACAGTAATTCCACCGAAGACGAAAATGCGCGTTATTGCGTTTATAGCCCATTTGGCTGATGGAATTTGCGCCATGGTTGTAATTGTTAAATTTTCTGTGGACGTACAAAAGTGACTAGTTACGTTTAAAATGTTTTGGGCCCTAAGGCTCAGGAGTTGTGTGTCACTGAATTGAAATCAGTTGGTTATTTCGGATTAGGGCCGGACGCTTCAAACAAAGGCAACAAGGAACTGTTCCCATTTACAGTCCGGTATTTCTCGAGAAGTGACGGTCTGAAGGACAGTATTCTGGATTTCTATCTTGATATCGAAGAGACGAGCTCAGCAATAGGTGACCGATTTAAGGGCATTCCTCAGCAACATGAGTTTGATCTTGGTCTGGTCTCACCATACAGTGCAGATAGCGCACCAGTGAACTACGGGAAGCATGCATCAGTAGTTAACATCATAAATGAGTTAAACATCATAAATGAGTTCAAAGAATTGTACTCAATTTGTAGCCGATGACAGGGCTTGAATGAAACTTTCGCAGTTATTCACTACTACAGGGATACAGCAAAGCCTCAGTTCTTCTTAAGTCCATATAAGCCCATAGTAACTATACTCTGCATTTGCGATCAAAGAAATAGTACTTCACATTAAGAATTTGTGCTCAATTTATAGCCGATAGCAGGGCTTAAAGCAGACCACCCGAAGTTACACAACGAACCCTCAGTTATTATTAAGTCCAGTTCGATGGTGCGGGGCCGAGGTGTCCATTACCCAGTTCAGTTACCCAAATGCCGGGTCCAGTTGTCCGGGGCCCAATCGGTGGTACCTAGTTGTCGCGTACCGGCTTTTTAAGTAGTGGGCGAACTGCATGGGCGATTGAAGAGGGGGAAGCGCCATTTGAACAACGTGAGATTTACAATGGTCCAGTGAGAGATTATTGAGCCCAAGACATAAAAACAATCAGCATGGAGAAATACTGATGGAACAACGTCTGATTTCAAATAGACCTGTCTCCTCAATAGGTTGTCAATGCAATATGTCTTTATTCATTGTTTGCTTGTTGTTGTCCATTCGTCTAGTTGAAATATTGATTTTTTTATAAATGCAGTTATCATTCCCAAATGCTTTTCGGGATAAAATCTTGACGATGATTCGATCTAATCCACTGATCGCATAGTTTCTCATCTTTTAACTGTAGCAATTAAATGCTATTGTTGGATCTGTGAATGAATTTGAATATCAGCCATATGCTGATTTATTTGTAAATCCATTGCAAAACCAGTAATCCAACATGTGCAAGAATCACTCGAAAACAACGCGCAGTCAGCCTATCTATTTTCTACTCAATTCAAACAGCTCCTAACACAAGCAAACCCACACAGCACATTTCCTTTCCAACTCACACTTTTGGCCACACCTTAGACCTATTAATCACCCTATTTTCTTCATCACTATCCCCTTGTCAGTCCATGCTCACCATCGGATCATTTCCCCATTTTCACTATCCTAAACGTCTGCCAACCACCCCTCCACCTCGTGGTACCTACTTATTCCGCCGTCTCAATAAAATTGACATATCCACCTTTTGTGAAGACATTGAATCACCTGACCTCGCCATTGAACCCCCAACACCCTACAATCACTAATTGACAAATATAATTCTGTCCTATCTGCCCTACTCGACAAACATGCTCCAATAATCACACGGCCACTATCATCTCACGGTAACAACCCTTGGTACAATTCCTTCATCCATTCTTTTAAGTCATTTCAAGACGTCTAGAAAGAATTTACAACCGAACACCTTCTGCTATTGACCTTAAACACCTCTGTTCTGCAACAAATCATTACCACAACCTTCTCATATCTGCCAAAAAATAATATTCTAACTTAATTGCATCCAACCGCTCAAATCCTCGTAGACTCTGGAACACTGTGAATTGTCTATTCCATCGCAATAAAGCAAAGCCTCTTCCTCAATCCATTTTGCCACTTGCTGAATCATTTGCTATTTTTTCTGGAAAAATCTCTAAGATCCGCACCAATCTAAAATCTACCATGACCAATCAAAATACATCTCCACATCATCCATCACCACCAGAAGCTCCTTCCAACTATTCCTGCTTCACTCTTGTGACTGAGGAAGAAGTATCTAAATTCATGCAGTCCTTTCCAAACAAGCAATGCAGTCTTGATCTAATACCAACCTCTGTTCTCAAACAGTGTGCCTCTGCTCTAGTACCAACTATAATAAAAAATTATCAATTTATCTCTTTCCACAGGCACATTCCCATCCTCATTTCAAAATTCCCTCGTAACTCCACTTATTAAAAAACCAAACCTTGACAGAGAGGATCTCAACAATTATCGCCTCATTTCAAACCTGTCTGTCCTCTCCAAACTCACAGAGAAAATCGTTCTTTCCAGACTAACTGAGCATTTGTCAAAAAACTCCTTATACAACACTCACCAATCCGCTTATACAAAACATCATTCAACAGAAACCGTCCTCACATACATTTATGACAAATTCCTCACTGCCATTGGATCTCAACGAGTTACTGGTCTCTGTCTCCTTGATCTTTCTGCTGCCTTTGATACTATAGATCACAAAATTGTACTAAAACTCCTTTCCCTCTGGTTTGGAATATCTTCTGTAGCTCACCGCTGGTTCCAATCCTATCTCCAATCTAGATCCTTTGAAGTTTCATGCACTATGGAGTACCACAAGGATCTGCCCTTGGACCGGTTTTGTTCCGTCTCTACACTACCCCACTGTCATCCTTAATCAACTCTCTCAAATTGAATCATCAACTTTATGCAGACGACACTCAATTATTTCTTTCGTTTACTACGTCTTCCTTTAAGGCATCAATCTCTGAACTAGAATCAGCATTTTCGTCAATCTCATTGTGGATGTCAGCTAATCTCCTTGCCCTCAATCCCTCCAAAACAGAATTTCTCTTATTTGGATTGCCACGACAAGTGAAAAAAATGAAAATCCCACACTGATTTTAGCCCCAGATACAATAATAACCCCTGTTCCAACTGCAACAAATCTTGGATTTACTTTTGACTCCTCCCTTCATTTTGAAGCTCACATATCTCAACTATCAAAAACCTGTTATGCTCACATTCGTGATCTACGTCGCCTTCGTCCCTACCTTGATATTAAAACTGCTTCTACTATTGCCACTTCAATAGTTCACTCTAATTTAGACTACTGCAACTCACTGTTTCACAATCTTCCAAAGGCTTCCATATGTAAACTCCAATCGATTAAAAATGCCTTAGCTCGTGCAGTAACTAAATCGCCTAAATTTTGCCACATTACACCATTACTCAAATCTCTCCACTGGCTCAAAATAGCAGAACGCATTGAATATAAAATAATATCGATGACTTATAACTCACTTCATACATCAAAACCAGTCTAACTAAGAAGTCTGATAGTTCCACAACAATCTGGATCTACTAGATCTTCTTCTCATGTAACTCTTTTTCGACTTCTGAATCAATCATCTCTCAAAATTTGCAATCATGCTTTTTTATACGCGGCACCTGAGCTTTGGAACTCAATTCCAATATCCCTTCGCTGTCTACATCAAAGCCAAATAACAAACTCTGAGTCACAATTTTCTCCCCTTCTTGCAACATTACCTCATGTTTTTCTTTCTAAACTAAAATCATTTCTCTTTATAAAATCATTTCCTCCATAGCTGTAGCGTCCTGCCCACTCGCCCTTTTGATTAAATGACCCGGCATGAATGACCCACCTTTGGCTATAGCTACTTCATTTGAGATTAAGCGCATAGGAATAAGGAGCTACTTCGGTGCATCTTTTGAAAGCGCTTTAGAAATGAACGAGATTTTACTTACTTACTTATTTTCGCGACAAACAAAGCTATAATTAGAATAGACACTAAAAAATTAACTAATACAACCAGTTAATAAAGTAAAGTAAAGTATAGTGAAATCTCGTAAACTTTTACAGCGCCCCGGAAAGTAGTACAGCAGTAGCTGCTTATTCTTATGCGCTTAATCTTTCTTGAAATAGCTATAAGCAAAGTGGTTTGTCTGCCGTGCAAAGGTCAGTGTATCCATGAGGCAGCGGGTCACGTTGTTATTCCTATGGGGGAAATGACTTTCTATGTTCTATGGTAGGTTCTTTCGAGGCCTCTGCGAAATGATTTGAGGGCATGAATTAAAGAGTTGTACCATGGTTTGCTATTGTGAGATGAAAGCGGTCGTGTAATGATGGGAGCATGTTTGTTGAGTAGGTTAGATAGCACGTAATTGTTTTTTTCGATCAGTGATGGTAGGGTAGGGTTGGTGAGGAGGTCAGATGCTTTTATGCTATCAGAGAATGCGGTTATATCAATTTAGTTAAGACGACGAAATGAATAGGTGGTTGCAAGAAGGAGGAGCTGGCGAGCAGATGCTTAGAATGGTGAAAATGGGGAAATGATCAGAAGGGGAGCATTGACTAGTGGCTGAGCACGGAAATAAAGATGAAGAAGCTGACGTTATAAGGTCTACGGTGTGTCCGAAGGTGTGTGTTGGAAAAGTTATGTGCTGTGTGAGGTTTGTCTGTGTCAGTAGTTGTTTGAATTGAGTAGAGTTAGGATCATCTGTTCTGTCAACGTGTATGTTGAAGTCACCTGTGATTAGGAATTCATGAGGAGTTGTTGTTGCAGAGCCAAGGAAAGAGGTGAATTTCTGAAGGAATTTTCCGAATGAGGTTGAATATTTCGATGATAATGGGGGGCGGTAAACATTGAAAATTGTTAATTTCGCCAGAGGTAGTTTGAGAGTGACTGATGAGCATTCAAATGACGAGAAATTCACTGGTGAGGAGTTGGTTATTTGTATGTGGTCGCGAATGAGGAAAGCAGTGCATCCACATAGATTAGAAGAGCAGTTGGTAGATTTTATTAAACGGGGAAAGCTTAGGAGGGAGAAGCCAGGTGGGGTTGATTCTATCAGTTGACACGTAGTTGTAGATGGAGATACCCAGGTTTCAGTTATAGTTGTAAGTACATGTAGTGAATGTGTGTGGTGAGAATTGGTGAGGGATCTAATATTGAGAGTGCAGAGTGTTATGCGTGATTGGGATGGTCCAGGGTTAGGTTGAATGTCGCCTGAGAGTGCTAGAAGAATAGTTATTACATCTGTGTGTTGGGTGAGGAGGGCTAGAACAAAGGAGACAGGTATTTTATTCAAGTGTGAATATTGGTCAACAGCGGTGCGATAGGTCAGATGCTTTGATGGTGTGCACGTGTCATGTTTGTGAGACTGGGCGTGAGCTGCGAGCAAGAATGTGCAAATCAGTGGAAGTATCATGATGGTTTGTTATGCTGTCGTGAAATCATTATACTGTTATACTGATAAGTTATACTGTACATAAGCTGCTGCTGATTAAACGACCCCTCCGACCGTTTAATTCAGAGGTGGGCAACCCTTTTAGTGCAGAGGGTCGCATGGAAATTAAAACTGTTCTTAGGGTCGCATGCATTTTTTACAAATCTTGCAGTAAAATTAACAAATTCTTAATGCAAAAACCTTGAATTATATAACTATTATAACATATAACATATAGTAATCATTCAATCAATCAATAAACTTCTATGGCGCCACTATCATAATGCCCAGGGCATCATCCGATGGCGCACCAAATCCAAATAGAATTAGAGCCAGGTCAATCCGGAATAATCGTAATAACATACTTAGTAACTAGTACAGCGGTTCTCAACCTGTTTAGTACCGCGACCCCTTCAATTCAATTCCCCATGAAGTGGCGACACCAACCGTAAAATCACTTTCGTTCATAACGTAAACTGTTAAAAATAATAATGCTACAATAATTTAAATATTTGAAATAATTCTGATTCAACGATCTGCATTACCTATCCTCGAACGGCAATTTTAGTTTAAAAAAAACTAGTAACTACCAATGAGAAAATTTTGTACAATTGCAAGTTTTGCGCATCAAGAAAGAGACAACCCCATATTTACGAAGGTTTCAAGCGACCCTTGGCAAATAGGCATTCGACCCCCGTCGGGGTCGCGACCCACAGGTTGAGAACCGCTGAACTAGTAGTTGTAGAGTCACTATGTCGTAATGTTACAGAGACTATAACGAGCAGTTAGGCCAGAAACAGTTAATTCTTGATAGTTTGCAATTGACTAGTAACGGTAATTAACTAGGTATGTTCAAAAATCCAATGAGATCTTTGCAACTGCAAACATTTTCTAACTAGTTTTCCATAATCTGCAGTACTGTTTGAAATCCGTAGTATAGAAGGGAAATGTGTAGCAGTGAGCTGAGGCCTTTACTTTTATCTATTTATTATTACGAACATTTCTATAGCGCAAATTATCGCAAAGCAGCAAATGCACTCATGTCAGTTGCGAACCAGATCAATCAAACAAGAATGTCTTCAGTTGTTTCCTAAAAGATAACAGCGTCATGGTTGAGTCAGAGGAACGCAATGTTGCTGGCAGACTGTTCCAAACAACCGGGCCAGCAACGGCCAGGTTGCGGTCACCAAAGCCTGTCCGAGTTCGAGGCACTGCAAGTGTGCTGGTCAAGGCGGAGCGCAGATGCGACCGACCAGGCAACTTAGCCGTCGAGCAGAACATATCAGTTAGATATGACGGAGCAGAGCTGTGTTGGGCCTTGAACAGGATGGTCCCGAGTTTAAAAGTCACGCGTTGACCGACCGAGAGCCAGTGGAGCTCCGTAGTACTGGTGTGATATGATCGAACTTCCTCTCTGGAACACCAAGCGTGCAGCTGCATTCTGGACGAGTTGAAGTTTCTGTATCAGATGGTCACTGATGCCATAAAGGATGCTGTTGCAGTAGTCGAGTCTGCTGCTGATGAATGCTTGAGCCAGCATCCTAGTTGCGTCAGGTGTCAGCGAGTTCCTCACTGCCCGCAGCTGGCGAAGCTGGAAGAACGACTTCCTGCAAACTGATGCAACGTGGTTGGCCATTGTCAGTTGACTATCAATTAACACTCCGAGGTTATTGACCACTGTAGCACATTCGATGGTGGCGTCAGGACGGCGTAAGGCATTTATTGTGATCTTTTGAATCTGTTGTCTTGTGCCCAGCCAGATAATTTGTGTCTTATCTTCATTCAGCTTTAGGCAGTTCTCCGCCATCCAGCTCCGGATTCTAGTGATACAGTCACTTAACTGGTCCATTAATGCTTGCTCTCCACTCGCATTCCCGCTGCTGTAGATTTGGATGTCATCAGCGTATCCGTGCCCAGACATTCCACAGGCAGCAATGATGTTGAACACATCTGACACGTACAGAAGGAACAGGACAGGTCCGCATACTGAGCCCTGAGGTACTCCATAGGGGAGGTGCAAGGTTTCCGATAGAAGACCACGGTAAGCCACCTGTTGTGAGCGGTCAGTGAGAAATGATGATAGCCAGCCGAGCGCCGCCCCC